>PVJH01010388.1:0-73940 GCA_004026705.1 Nesogale talazaci
GCCACCTGCTTGTCGCCCCCAGGGAAGCCTGTCCTGAGGGCGGGCTAGAAACCCACGTCTCTGTGGGCATCCCCAGCAGACAGTGCGGCCTGTGAGGAGGGGACCAGGGAGCCCTGGGAGTGCCTGGGTCGACATGGTCATTTAGAGCCCCTTCTGGGGCCCACAGTCCAGGAAGCAGCCCACGGGACGGGCCAGTGACACGGAGCGGCCCATGGGGCCCCTGGGCCGGGCTTGGTGTTTGTCTTGCAGACAGAAGTAGCGTGCCCCATCCACCCGCACAGAACTAGTTTATTCAGTAGTATGGGGAAATGAATACGACAAAACAGAAATCGGCGACAAGACCCTACCGTATTTACAGTGACAATCAAACTGTACAATCTGATGGTTAGTATCAAGTTAGCATCCAGCATCTTTGTATTTGTTTTCTAAGTCATCAGTAGTAAAAACCAGTTAAATTTTTAACCCTTTGCAGGAATTGCTGAGGGGAGGGGGTGGGATAGAGACTCCGTGGCCGAAGATCCTGAGGCCAGTCTTAAAATGAGAAACAGGGATGCTCCCCCTGACCCCCTGCTTCACAAGGGCAGTGGGAGAGGCCGGCCTGGGACACAGGCTCAGAAGCAGCACAGCCAGCAGAACTGGGAGGGGGGAGAAGGGAGAAGTGGGGGGAAGGTCAGGGAGGAGGGATGACAGCCTGGGTGTCCACTCCAGGGCTGCTGGGAACACACCCAACCTGTGCTGCCCACTTCAGGCTCCTTGGGGATGGACACAGGCCCATCCCAACACAAAAAGCAAATAAATAAAAATATATATATATTAACTCTCTCTTCGCAGGGAGCTGGGGGTGGGTGGGTGGGTGGGGAAGAGAGAGGGGCAGGACCTGGTCCTTTGAAGAAGAGAGCCAATTCCAAGAAGGGGTTAAAAATAGAACGTGTCAGCTACCACAGGTCGCTTGGCCTGATTTGGGGGGTGGGGGGCCTGGGGGCAGGGGGTGGGGTGGGCGAGTAGAAACCAGAACCCGGACCTGAAACCTGTGCTTACAGCCCCTGAGCCCTCCCACCCCCCACCCAGAGCCAGCACTGCATTGACTCCCCCCACCCCCGACCCCCACACAGAGAGAAGCATAACTGAACACGTGACTGGCCCTCCCCAGGGGCGGGGAGGGTGATGAACGAAGCACTTCCGGGTCAGCAAACGGAGCAAACACCTGGGATGCAGATTCCAGGAAAAGGTGAGGGGCTGGGGTGCCCCGTCCCCACCTGGGGGCGCAGGCTGCCCGCAAAATATGTTCATGCAGCATTTGGGGGTCCAGGGCGCTGAGTCCTTCTGCCCTCCCCGGACAGGGCCTCCTCAGTTCCTGGGAGAGGCAGTACAGGTGGGGTGAGGGGCGCCCCTCGCCCCCACGCCCCTTGCCATACTGAGGCGGCCTGCTGCGGGGTTGGGCGCCCTGGGGGCATTGGCTTTGTCCTTTCCTTTTGGTGATGGGGACTGAGGGCCAGGTCCCCCAGCCCCTCCCCTCCCAGAGGCACCGCAGCGCAGCCCGGGCCGTCCTGGCCTCTTTGGGAAGGGAGAGGGGAGTCCGTTTCCAGCGTATAAAAAGAAATGAATCCCTGAAGTCATGAAGAGTGGAGATCCTTTTTTTAACTCTTTTTTTTTTTTTTCCTCTTTTCTGAAAAAGGTGTCTCTTGGAGATGTTGGCCCCCGGGGTCCAAAGTGCAGTGAGGGGGGTGGCGGGGAGGGAGTTGGCACTAGGTGGGGGCCCCTCCTGGCCGGGCTCCTCAGATGGACGTGTCGTCGCTGCTGCAGGCGGGCGGCGGCGGCGCAGGGGTGGGGTGGGGGGCGCAGGGCGGGATAAAGCACAAGACAGGAGTAGGGGGCCGTGAGCGCAGCTGTGGAGGGTGGGCAGCCGCTGGCCCGGGGTTAATGCAGGAAGTTAAAGAAGAGGAATCTGCAGAGGCAGAAGGGAGAGCGACAGAGAAGGCCAGCGGAGGGTTAGTCGGGACAGAGCGGACAGGAGAGCCCACCCAGAAGAAGGAAACAGAGCAGCCCAGCTCCCCGCCCGCCCTCGCCGGGATCCCCACGGGCACCGAGGGGTGTGGGCAGGTCCGTGCCAAGGAGCTGGCCCGCACGCACTCCACCCTGCTGCCCCTGGGCTGCTGGCCACAGTGGTCTGGGGGAACTGGCCGCAGGCGGGCCCCACTCACTCAGAGCCTGACGAGTCCTCGTCCACCGTGCCTGCCTTGATGCTCATGGCGATGGGCATGACCCCGTTCAGCTGCTCCTGCAGGCTCTGCCGGGGCGGGGGGCGCGGAGGGGGCCCTCCCCGGCTGCCCTCGCTGATGGAGGAGCCCCGCGAAGAGGCTGTGCCCTGTTCCAGGGGCAGCCTGAGGAGGCTGCTCTTCTCGCTGATGGTGGGCAGACACTTCTTCTTCAGGATGCCTGTAGGCCGAGGGCAGGTGAGTCGGGAGGGGCCGGCTGCACCGGGCCCACACGCAGGGCAGGGGTCCCGCTCACCTTTGTGCGGCTGGGCAGAAGGGCCTGGCAGGGGGCCCAGGGACCCCTCCCGAGACAAAGCATCTCCATTCTCCCTCAGGCGCTCCTCGGGGCCCCCGCTGCCACCGCTCTCCTTGGCTATGGTCACAAAGTCTCCTGGCCAGGGAGTCTTCCCGGGACCGGGGCCCCCATCTGATGGGGAAGAAAAGCACAGGCGGTCCTGAGAAGGCTGGCAGCCTGCAGAGTCCCATCCCAGCTCCCACGAATGCCAGGTACTCTGCCCCGTCCCTGGCCGCCCAGGCCACTGCCCTGGCCCACCCTTGGGGGTGCTGTGCAGGGGCAGTCTCTCAATGCCCGGCCCAAGCAGGCTGTCCCAGCCCGGCTCGCCAGGGAACGCTGCCTCCTCTTCCTCCTCCTCACTGTCCGATGAGTGAGTTGAGGCATAGGAGCCACTCTGGTCATCTTCCAGGGACAGGTCACTGTCGGAGTCCGTGTCAGGATCTGGGGGAGCAGGGACAGATCACAGACGGCCCCCATCCCCCACCCCCAGCTCCTCAGCCCAAGCTGGGCAGCTGTCCCACTGGCTCCAGAGGCTCTGTTCTCACCATGCTGCTGGTCTGGACCCTCCAAGAACAGGCCCCCGGGGTCTCCCAGGCCAGGAGGGCCCTGGCCAGGGTTCAGTGTGGACTCCTCCCTACGAAGACAAGACCATGCTGGAGGGGTCAACTTGGCCCTTTGCCCAGTGTCCCATCAGTCTCTGTCCTCTCCTGGGAGTCCAGAGCCAGACCTTAAGACTACTGCTTCTAATTGCCACTGCCCCCCACCCCTAGTCCAACCCCCGCCCCCATGGTCATGCCACTGTACACAGCTCAGCTCCCGGCGACTGGCTGGGTCTGGTGCACGGTCATCTCCCCTCTCCCTGCCCTCCCTGCCATGGGTCACCTCAGCAAGAAGGGGATGTAGCTGGGCTGACTCTTGCCCGAGCGGCTGGCGCTGTGCAGAGAGCCGGCCGAGTCCCCGTAGGGCTGGTACAGCCGTCCATCTGCATAGGGGCTGGGGCAGTTGTAGGACTGGGCAGGGAACAGAGAGGCCGGTCAGTGGGGAAGCGGCAAAGGGAAGCTCAGAAAAGGAGCACCCCACTCTCCTGCTGCCCTCTCCCTAGCCAGGGCCTGGCAGGTGGTTCTGGCTTTGCCACCCTGCGCACCTCAGGTACCCTGAACCAGGCGATACAAGGGCTTGTTGGGGTGGTGGTGGGGGAAGCGGGGTCAAATTTGTCACCTGAGAGCATCCTGGGAGACAGGAAACTCCCCAGCTCAGAATCCCTGGGCAGCCTCTTCCTACCTCCTCCACCAGCACACCACCCCCGCGCCCACTCACGCATCCATCCCAGCACCCCTTCTCCTTCAGCACAGGGAGGCACGTGGGACAGGAAGTACAGAGAGGGTGCTGCTTTTTTTTCCCTTCCAGCCGGCAGGCTCCCTCACCGAGGTCAAGGTGGACTTGGTGGTCAGAGCAGGGTCGGGGCTGGGTTTGCGGCTGCAGGCAAACTTGAGTGCCTTCCGGACCTCCTTGCTGAGCACCACGTAGGAGAGGAAGATGAAGGGGCCCTGGCAGGGGAGAGGCCATGTCGGTGTCCGAGCGTTCACCCAGGGGCGCCCACAGCCCGGCCTCCCGCCCGCCCTCCGCCCGCCCTGAGACCTGGATGCAGTTGCAGGCGGCACAGAGGTAGTGGAAGAGGAGGGTGTCGCTGTTGACCGAGAGCAGTGCCAGCAGCCAGGCGGCGCTCAGCAGCAGCAGCACGGCGAAGGAGGGCCGCAAGCCGGAGCTGGTGGGGGGAGGACGGGGTCAGTGCCACGGTGGCAGCCCTGCCACCCCCCACGCCCCCGCTGGCCGGGCAGCATGCACTCACATGGGGCCTTTCTTCTCGAAGCCCTGCCGCTGGGCTGCACAGGAGGCCCGGGCCGCCAGGGTGTACAGGAAGACGCTCATCTGTGGAAGGGAGGGAGGGAGGGCGAGGCTGGGCATGCGGGTGCAGGCACAGATGGACGGAGTACTCCCGGCCTGCCCCACCAGCAGCCTTGGCTGCCCCCACAGGGTATCCTGAGGCCCCAGCGGGGCCCCCCCCCCCCACCAGCCATTGCCCGGCACCCACCGACACAGCAAAGGCCACGGGGCCGGCAAAGCTCCAGATGAGCGTGTCATAGATAGACAGCCAGCAGAAGTCAGGGTTTCCGTAGCCCTCAGGGTCCAGGCCCACGGCGAGCCCTGTAGCAGGGTAGACACGGGCCAGTGTCAGGAGCATGGGGCAGGTATGGGCCACTCTGGCATGGTGGCCTCTCGGCATGGGGGTTGCCCCGTTGGCCCTGCCTGGGTTAAATTGGGGGACACCTTTCCAGGCTCGCCTGCGCCCCCGCCCCCGGGGGAGGTGAGTGGGAGGGTGGGCACCTGTGATGAAGGCGGGCACGCCCCAGCCCAGCATGTAGTAGAAGCGCATGGGGCCGGCGTTGACGTCCCGAACCTCGGTGAGCGCTCGGTACAGGTGCAGGGCCTCCAGCAGGGCCCAGGAGAAGGTGCAGAGGTACAGGAAGTGCAGCAGGATCGCGATGACTGTGCAGGCAAACTGAGGGTCTGGCCCGTCAGCCACTGGGGCTGCTGGGGCCACGGAGGCTGGGGCTGGGGGGCTGGGGTTGGAGAGGGTGCAGGGTATCTTACCGGGAGGTCAGCCTGGTTGATGCCCAGGAGGAAGACCAGCTGCGCCAGGCCCAGGGCGGCTGTCAGGTTCCGCCGGATGCCATGCTGGTTGGAGCGCAGGGTGCGCAGGGCGGTGAGGAAGAGGAAGGTGAGCAGCAGGGCGGCCAAGGTGACTCCCAGGGCCCCGTAGGTCAGCGTCTTCAGCGGCAGGATCTCCCCGTTCTGGAGGGAAGACGTGGGGGGGTCAGGAGGGGCAGGCGGGGCAGGCCCTGGCTCGGGCTCCTGTGAGGCGGTCCGCGAGCCCCACCTCGCGCCGCGACACGTCCATGAGCACGGCGAAGCTCGTCATGTGGTTGCACTGGCAGCTGACATGGCTCTCGTTGCGGAAGACGACCTCGCAGCCGCGGGCTGACCAGCCGCCCGTCCCGCTGACCCTGCCAGGGATGGGTGGTGCCGGGGTCAGAGGAGGTGGCGGGCCAGGGCGGGGCGGGGCGGGGGGGGGGCAGGGGCGGGGCCAGCTGCTCACAGGATGGAGTGGTTCCAGAAGACGCAGATGGGCTTGGTGCGTTCCTCCGTCTCCAGCAGCCGGAACTGCACGGTGACGGGCTTGTCCAGGGCCCGCGGCAGCATTTCCTCGTCGTCATGCACGCTGATGCTCACCACGGGCGTGTTGATGATGGGCCTCTTGGGGACTCTGATGGCGGAGGGGGAGCAGACAGCCACGTGGTCGGACCCCCACCCCCACCCCCGGATGCCCGCCGCGCAGCCCAGTCCACCTCCCTGCCGCCACCTGAGGCTGCGTTTGTCCGGGTCGTAGTTGTGGGGCAGCAGCCCGGCCAGGGTGCGGTAGATGATGACGCTGGCCACCGCCTCGCCCTGGCTCAGCTCGGGGTGCCGCCGCTGTCGCCGCGCCAGCTCCTCGGGCTCCGGGGCCTCACCGGGGACCGCCGGCCGGACCACGGGGGCTGTTTCTGGGGCGGGAGACTGGCTGTTAACCGGGGGCAGAGCCGACCTCTGGGGTCGCTCGCTGCCCGCCCTGCGCCCACCGCTGACCTCTGAAGACAGACTCGGGCAAGATGACCGTGGTCTCCAGGTCCGGGGGCCGCTCCCCACGCAGCGCCTCGTAGCGGGGCAGCTTGGCCCCCGCGAAGTTCCCCTTGTCCAGGCGCACGACGGAGATGACTGGGGAGGAGGGTAGTCCCGGGTCAGGCCGGAGAGGCGGGCAGAGCACCCCCTACTCCCCCCCCCCAACCGCCGCGGGACGGGACCACCAATCACCGATGTTGGGCGTGACGATGGTGAAGGGGCTGAGGTAGGTGTGCCGCATGTTCTGCGCCAGCGCGCTGGCGTAAGCCTCGTAGCGCTGCAGCAACCAGGCGGTGCCGCCCTCCGACTGCTGGATCAGCTCCCAGTGCCGCTTGTTGGCCGCGTCCAGGAGGGCGCTGCCCACCCGCAGCAAGTTCTGGGCGGGGGGAGGGGGGTCATTGTCATCACGCACCCTCCCGCCCCTCCACCGAGCCCCAGACTGTGCCTGACTGCCGGCATGCCGTCCCGCCCCCCAATCATGGGTGCGCATGCGCCCCTCTAGCCTTGCTCCCCGACAATCTGCACTTAGTATTCCCAGGCCTGCGCCCGACAGAACCTAGACCGGGCCCAGGCCTCGGTACAAAAGTATGATTTCCTGCGTGCAGCTTGGGGGTGAAGAAGGGTGGGAGGAGGAGCCCTCGGTCACCCAGGCGCTGGGCCAAGCTCTGGTGTCCTCGGCTGGGCTGGGAGTGCTCCCCACTCTGCACCCAGGGTCCTGGGCCCTCCACTCCCCGTGAGCCCTAGCCCAGGCCCACCTCGGTGAAGTGCACGTCCTGCGTGGCAGACAGCCCGAAGCCCCGCTGGGCGCTCTCGTGGGCCAGCAGGCGGGCGGCCAGCTGGTAGGCCACCCTGACGTCGCTGCCGAAGTAGCCGGCGGTGTGCTGCGTGGCGTTGCGCAGAAGCAGGGCTAGCCGCTGGGAGCGCCCTGAGTCCAGGCCCGACTCGTTCCGCTGCAGCCGCTCAGCCTAGGGCACCCAGGCCAGGGGGAGGGCAGAACTGGGCCTTAGGAGGGGTGGGGGAGTGACCTTTTGAGGCAGGGGCCCCAGGAGGACAGGGACAGGGACTCCACAATCCCTCTTCTCAAAGTTGAGGGGGGCGGGGACAGAGATTGGAAAGATACGAGATGAGGGGGTTCACTTACAAAGCCCTTGAGCTCCGAGAAGGTGACGGAGGTGCAGTTGAAGAGGTTTGGGGGGAGCCAGCCCCTGTGTTCGTCACAGTGCCGCACAGCAGTTCCTGGGGGCGGAAGCCGGCAGGGCAGGCCTCAGGCAGAGACCCAGGAGGCCCCACTCCCCAGGACCCTGCCACTGCCCAGGTAAGACCAGGTGCGTCAGACGGGAGAGCCAAAGCTCCACAAAGTCACGGCTGGGGAGCACAGCGTACTCTGGGGGCTCAGGACAGGCCTCAGGCAGAGACCCAGGAGGCCCAACTCCCCAGGACCCTGCCACTGCCCAGGTAAGACCAGGTGCGTCAGACGGGGGAGCCAAAGCTCCACAAAGTCACGGCTGGGGAGCACAGCGTACTCTGGGGGCTCCGACACCCCTGCCTGCTTCTGCTGCCCCCTCGATCACTACCTCTGACTTGTGCCCACCCCACCCCACACTGAGACCCCTGCTCCCCAGCAGCCTGTCGTTCTGGGGGATAACTCCTGTATGAAGGGGCGGGAGGTGTTGATGGAAAGCCTGTGCGATCGATCCTTGAGTCCCTAGTCCCCAGACCTGGGCTGGGCCCAATCCTGGCCTTCAGGGACAGAAGGCAAACAGATCAGCGCCGCCCAGCAACTGGGGCTGGTGACAGTGAGCCAAGGATGAATGGAAGACAGGGTTTAGGACCAGAGACCAGAAAGCAAGGTCCGGGCTCTGCAGTCCGGACTGCCTGCCCCTGCCTGCTGTCTCGTGGCAGTCCCTTGGCCCTGCGTGGGTCTTCCCTGTGGTGCCCCCACAGCCCTTGAGCACTTACCAAAGGAGCCCCTGGGACAGGGGGCTGCAGCAGGCAGGCCGAAGTGTGTCCGCGGCCACCAGATCCCAGCCTCAATGGCTCGAGGGCAGCTGTCGTAGTTCACTGTGAGGGAGAAGACAGGGTCGCCCAGGAGCAGCAGCCCCTCTGCAGCAACTCTGCCCCAGCCCTTCCGCCTGCCCAGCCCTGCTCCCTGCCTCCCAGGGGCGCGGTGGGGAGGGCCACCTCCCTGTCCCAGGACCCCTACCTTCACAGCCATTGGTGGTGACTTCGGCGAAAGGGTTGTCACAGCGGTCACACTGGCGCCCGATGACGCCCGGCTTGCATGGGCACTGTCCGTCCTCAGGGTCACAGACACGGGACAGGGAGCCCGTGGGGTAGCAGTCGCACAGGAGGCAGGTGGGGCTGTCGGGGGGCCGGTAGTGGTTCTCCTGGGAAGGACGAAGCAGCCAGGCGTCACTCGGGCGAAGGCAATGTCTCCTGGCTGCCCGTGGGGCCTGTAAGCTGTACCCCACTGCTGGGAGCCTCCCCAACCTCAGCACCCTCCAGGAGCGGCAGTCAGAATGCAGCAACAGGCAAACCCTCTCACTGACGGCCATCTGGTGGTCGCCAACCCGCAGGGAGCCTGGTCGACTGACTAGCACTGGGCCCGAGAGTTCCGGAGAGCAGAACTCTTGGTGAGGGCACAAATCCTGGTCTTCTCGTGGAGCGGCTGCTGGGTTGGAAAGGCTGACCCGGAAGTTAGCAACCCACGGGTCGCCACTCACCACCCCTGACATGCAAATGAGCCAGAAGCCCAGTGATCACTGATTAAATGTCGTCCTGTGCTCCCCACCCCTTCCCAGAGACATGAGGACAAACAGTTTCTTGTCCCCACCCCAGAAGAGCACCGGCAGGCCCTCCCCCCCTCTTCTCCTCCCTCCGGGGAGAGCAGGGTCTGGGCGGCTGCTCCGAGAGAGGCCTGGCTGTCACCTTGCAGTGGCATTCGCCGCTCGTCTTATTGCAGTCCAGGTCAAAGCCTTTGCTGATGTCACAGTTGCACGGGCCACACATGGGGTGTCCCCACCAGCCCCGGGGGCAAGGCTGGTCAATCCTGCAGAGAGGAGACCAGTCACACTCACCGTAGCCACGCACGGGACCCTCGGGCCAGCTGCCCGCTGCCCTGGCCCACGCACCTGGTCTCACAGTAGGGCCCCAGGTAGTTTGGGGGGCACTCGCAGGCGTAGCCGTGGGGGGCACTGGGCTTGCGAGCACACACAGACTGGTGCTCGCAGGGGTTGAGGTCACACACGCTGGTGCAGTTGTCCCCGTAGTAACCTGGGGAAGGACGAGTGCAGACCAAACTCGCTGGCCTCCCAGCACCCTACTCAGGAGGTCTGAGGCTGCCCGTCTTGTCAGAGGGGGGAGGGGGCCGGACAGTCTCAGCTTTTGCAGCGGCTGATGCCTAATCCACCACGACACCGGGAGGTTCAACCCTCCCCTTCAGGACTCCCTTCTCTCCCTCCACCACATCCAGAGGGGTATCTGGCAGTGGCTTTGTGTTGTCGGAAGCTCAGAGAGGTGACGATGACTGGCCGAGCCAGCACAAGACCCCAGGCACCTCCGACCTGCCCGTCCCCGGGGGTCCCCGTCCTACCTGGATCGCAGCTACAGGAGTAGCTGTCCCAGTCGTCGCTGCAGTAGCTGTTGGCAGGGCACGGGTTTGAGTCGCAGGGGTCTGGCAGGCTGCAGCCTGCCTCCACGTTGATGCTCTCCCCTCGGCTCGGATCCAGCGTGCTGGCACCCTCCGGCGTCTCGCTCACCCGCACACCCTGGTGGGGGGGTCAGGGACAGTGGCAGTATGGGTAGGCCCTCAGTGGGGCAGCCTCCAGGTGGTGGGGGGAGGGGTCAGGAGGTCTGCTCACCTGCAAACAGCCCCGGAAGCCGCGGGCCACACCATTGGCCGGCCCAGGCACTCCGCCCACCGTGATGTTGCTCAGGTGTAGCCCGTGCAGCCGGGGCCCCAGGTTGCCCTCTGACCGCTGCTGCCCGTAGTCAAAGGACAGGACGGCATGGCCGGGCCCCCCGCTGGCTCCCAGGGCCAGCTGCGCATGGTGCCAGTCCCCGTCGTTGGCGCGGCCTGGGTCCAGCCGGAGAGACGAGGCCTGAAGCCCAGTGCCCTCCACGCTCAGCACCACGTGGCCCTCCCGAAGCTGGGCAGAAGGAAAGAAAGGCAAGGCCACCTTAGTTTGCTCTACAGCCAGACGGCTGCCCGCTTTGCTGGATCACGCAGCCGTCCAGATGGGGGTCTCAGAGGAAAGCGTTATCTCCTCTGAGGCCAACAGATGGCAGCATTTAACCACCAAACCGATCCAGAAGCCTCCCCGTGGACCCCGCCCAACTCCGTCCAGCCCCTGGAGGCCACGCCCCCAGACCGCAGCCCATCTCCCCGCACCCCACGGTCGGCACACCTGCAGAGTGATGGTGCTGCGCCCCCTGGTGACGGCCTGAAACAGGACACCGTTGGCCTGGCGCGTGCGGAACATGAGGCTGAGGTGCCAGGGTTGGGAGATGGTCAGCGAGAGGCCGTGCCAGGCCACCATGCTGCTGCCCAGGAAGCGCTGCGGATTGGCCATTTCTAGGGGGGGAGGGGGGATTGGGCGCGACAGACACAGAATGGCTCTGAGGGGTGGGGCAGCTGATGCCCAGGAGGTAAGATGCCCAGTAATGCCAGTGCCATGGATGGTGAGCAACGCCTCTCAGAGTGCCGCCCTCGAGCCCTTTTACCTGTCCTGGGCCCACCCCACACTGTGCCCAGGCCTGCCTCTCACTGGGCCCTTTGTCTCCTGTGCTGCCCTCTTAGGGCTCTGCCCAGACCTGCTTTTCCGCCCACAGCCAGTGGCTGAGCCCTGCTGAGTGCTTCCAGCGTGGTTGACAGCTCCCAGAGCCCAGCCTACCTTGGGCACAGCTCTTGCCCCCGAAGCCCAGGGGGCACTCGCAGCTGAATGCATCCCACTGGTTCACACAGGTGCCCCCGTTGTGGCAGGTGTTGCTGTCACACACATTCTTCTTGGCCGGGCAGCCTGGAACAGAGAGAGGGGGCTCAGGGGAACCCAGGTGGAGCTCCGCACGGAAAACCCATGGCGGTGAGACCGCCCCCCCCACACACACACCATCACGCATGGTCTCCCCTCCCTGCAGTGGGGCCTGACCTTGCCCCCACCCCCCACCTCCGTACCAGGCACGGTGCCGTTGTTGGCGATGAAATCGGCCATGTCCACGTGCCGACTGTCCACCTGCAGGTTCCGCATGCAGCCCACAAAGTGCCGCATCCGCACAGGGAAGCTCTCGGGCAGGTCGGGCACCCCACCCAGCAGCAGGGGCCCGGTCAGATCCAGAGACCTCCGGAGCAAAAATCACAGTGACAGCATGAGGGAGGTGCCCACTGCTCCCTGGTGCCCTGTCACCACCTGCCAGCAAGGGGTTGCCGGGCAGTGCCAGGGAAGGGGGACCTCTTCAGCCTGGTACTGCGCTCACCCCTCATCTTGCCCCTTCCCCGGGCTGCGCTGCCAGACCTTGCTCAGATGCCTCCATCTCACCTCCCCAGAGGCCTGAGCAGAAGCTGAGGAGCGGAGAGAGGGGAGACCCCATCTGGATGGCCCACACTTCTGAGCTCCCTAAAGCCTACTCTGTCCCATAGGGGTGGGGAAGCATCTGGTCTCTGCGCCATGTAAGGCCCACAAAATCATCATGGCCAGCTAACATCACAACAGTGCCAGCCACCACATTCTAAAGCCCCAACCAAACCCCATGCCGCCCAGTCACTTCTGACTCATGGCGGCCCGGCAGATATATTACAATTGCCCTGTGGGGTCCGCAGGGCAGGTAGCGGCCCAGAGTGTCACCACGACACCCCCAGGGCACCCCCATCGCCTTCCCAAACACTCAGTGCCGTGGAGTACGCTCTGACTCCTATCAGCAGGACAGGGCCGGCCAGAACAGCGCGTCTACGCGAGGGGAAAGCCTCCTCTCACTCCCTCTGGGAGGCTGGGGGTTTCAAACTGCCGACCTTGCAGCCCAGCATGTAACCACGCCGCCGCCAGGGCGCCTCCATCGCCTGAGGGGTGAGCGGATGAACAGCTTGGCCAGGCGGGCCCACGAACGGTGTCCTAAATACCCAGGGCCCTGGGCAGAACGGTCCCCCGCCCCTGCTCTCCGTCTTCTGTCCCTGGCGGGCGCTGCCCCCACCCCCCACCCCGGGTCCTCTCACTCACTTCTTACTGCCGCCCTGGGTGCCCTGGGCAGCACAAGAATAGTTGCCCAGCACCGCTCCGAAGCGCAGGGCCACCCCTGTGTCACAGCCATCCACGGTCACCACGGCCACCTTCTGCTCGGAGGGGCCCTGCGGGAGCCCTGTCTGGCCCAACAGCGGCTGTGGACAGGGAAGAGAAAGGGTTGGCAGGGGCCCGCGAGGTGCGTGGACGAGGCAGCCACACACGCGTCACGTATGCTGACTCACGTGCACCCAGGGGACATACACACACACACACACACACACACACACACACACACACACGGCCTGTACACCCTGGGACTTTGGCTCCAGCCATCTTTCTCCATACCCACCCCAGCCTGGCCCCACCTCATGAGCTGGGTGTGCTGAGCGCTGCTCAGGGGGTGGGATGCCCCAAGAAAGCGACGAGTGTTCGTGCCTCCCTCTACCCAAAGTGCCCTGCCCAGCGCGCAGCCCTGCCCGAGGCAAGGGCTCCCAGGTCTGTGTGCAGGGGGAACACCTGGGCAGGAAGAAAGGAAGCCCCTGTCATCTAGTCCCTTCCAACTCGGGGCCCCTCCCGGGGTCCAACCAAGGAGACCTGCCCCGTGGGGCCCAAAGCTGCTTCTCCGAGGAGGCCGCCTGCCCATCTCTCCGCCAGGGTGGCTGGGGGCCAACTCGGCAGCTGGGTGAGCCTCCTGGGCTCCCCTCCTGGCCCCGGGCCCCGCTCACACCCACCTTGTTGTAGTACTTCAGCTGCACCGTGTGCCACTGGCCGTCACTGACCCCCCCGGGCACGAACGGGGACACGGTGGTGGTTGACTCCCCTGGGGAAAAGATGGGTGAGCTGGGACCCTGGATGGGCTGGGCTTGGGAGAGGGGTCAGATGGCCCAGCAGCGGGGCCTTACCTGCAGAGAAGGTGAGCTGGACCTGCTCCTGGATGACCTCCAGGGCCACGAAGTCATGCTTCTCGTTGAAGCGCCCGTTGTACAGCAGCAGTCCGTCCCGCTCCTTCGTGGCGAACCTGACCGGGCAGGGTGCAGAAATTGGGCCACCGGCGAGGACCCAGCCCCCAGCCCCCTAGCCAGCACCTGCTCCAACCCAGGGCTCTCCAGAGGGCTAGCACCTCCACCTGGAGGAGTCAAGGTGATGGGTCCTGGTGGGGAATGGGCCCAGACCCCGACCCTCGGAGGCAGAAGTCGGGGAGTGGGCTGCACAGCCTGGACAGGTGAGGCAGGGGGGCACTCAGCACCTCGGGGCCAGAGGCCTTCCCCATCTTCCCCCTGGGCTCCCGCCTGCACCCCACCCCTCAGAGCTCAGCCACTCACGAGAGGGCCACGGTGAAGTGGAAGCGCTGCCGCAGACCCCTGAAGGTGATGAAGGAGCGGGCCGGGAAGCTGCGGGTGGTGACCTGGCAGAAGGGCTTCTCGAAGTCTCCAGACGGGCAGTCGCACTTGAAGCCCCCCACCAGCAGGTTGACACAGGTGCCCCCGTTTTTGCAGACACGTGGGGTGCAGCGGCCTGAGTGGGCGCTCACCTCACAGTGCTCACCTGGACAAGAGGAGAGGCCATGGGGTGCCAGGCTGGCATGGGGTGCCAGCGAGGCCCGCACGACAGCCCCGAAATCACCACTCTGAGACCGTCACTCTCAGGCCAGCTCACTGTTCCCGCCACCACGGCCCTGCACAGCGCTCCCGGGGCCATGCCTAGGGCCTCAGATCTACACGCTGGGGGCTGTTCTGCCCCTGCCGGGGTGACTGCACTGCGGCCAGCCCCCTCCCCGCCCCGCTCCCTCTGTTGCCCTCCCTCCCATTGGTGCTTTTGTCCCTGTCATGTCAGATCCCAGGTCAGTTTCCATCCCCAGGGATGGGAGCAGACATCTACTTAGATTTGTCTGAGTTATGGGGGTGTGCGGGATGGAAGATGAGGGCCGCCCTCCCAAGAACGAGGAGCTTCCCCAAAGACATCTGGGCCCCGGAGTGCAGACGAAGGCCCTCTGGGCACTTGGAAGATGCTCAGAGAGAGACTGAGTCCCTGGAGCAGTCGCTGCAGCCGCTGAAGATTCCACCACCAGATGGGAAAATGCACCCACCGCCTTCTCTCCCTCACCATGCCCAGATTCTAGAGATAGGTTCTCAGCTCCTCTGTGCCTAGTGACTGGCTCTTGTTTCCATGGAAACTGTTGTTCGTCTACTCTAAGCCCCCCCTCCCCATCCTCCTGGACAAAGACTCCCCCTCTCTGCCCCTCCTCCAGCTCGCCCCTCCCCCCCACGCCCACAGCAGAGAGGAGTCAAGTCAGGCAAGTTCTGAGCAGCAGAAAAAGCAGTGGGACCTGCCGACCTCGCCCCTAAGGAGGTTGGCAGGGCCTGTGGGGCCTCAGGCACCTGGGAGGGACAGTCTGTCACAGGAAATGAGAAGGGGGCGTCTTAAGCAAAGTAGCAGACTGAAGGATGGGGGTCAGCAGCAGAGCAGAAGTGGTGGGGTCCCAGGGAGTGGGTGGGGATAGGGACCCCCAGTCACACACCGCCAACAGGGAGATCTCCCAGCCAGCACCCTCTGTGCCTGCACCTGGGCCGGGGTGGGACTATTCTGCCCAGGGCGACACAGGTGCAGGGACCTTCTGGAACATCCAGTCTATCCTTTCACCCCAAGCTCTCTGCTTACCTTCCTCGTCTTTCTGTCCGCACAGCTCCCAACGGGGAAGGCGGAGGTGTGTGCTCGGCCTCACTCAGCAGGCCTGGAGCAAGGTGCCAACCTCAGAGGCCCCAGGAATCAAGGCCGACGCTGCTACCCTCATCCATTGGCGCCCACAGCCAACCTGCAGCGCCATCCCCCTCTTCCAACAGCGAGGCTATGCTAGCGCGTACAAGGCCACACAGCCGTGAAGCAGCCATGCTGGGCAACAAATCCAAGCCTCTGACCTAGGCCCGCTTTGCTCATGAAAACAGGTTGCTGTGGAGTTGGTGGGACCCGGGCTGACCCCAGGAGCGTCCCTCAGAGCAGCACGGTGCCCCGAGGTTTTGCAATGGCCGGGTAGTTAAAAAGTCGCTCTCCCGGCCTTTCTTCCACGATGCCTCTGGGGGCGGGCAAGAACCTGTAGCCTTTACCATAGCCTGTGCAGCCACGAGTTTGCGCCGGCCAAGGTGGCCAAGGAGCGGGCGGGACGCGTGGAGGGGCATCGCAGGCGCCACGTCGACCAGTGGATTCGTGTACGCCCACCGCGAGCCCCCCGGCCCCCCCGGCCCCTCCCCTTGCTCACCGGTGTAGCCGTCGCGGCAGAGGCAGGTGTAGCCGCCTTCGTGGCTGCGGCAGCGCCCGTGGGCGCCGCAGGGCCGCGAGTAGCAGAGGTCCACCTCGGTTTCGCAGTAGTCGCCCGTGAAGCCGGGCGGGCAGCGGCAGCGCAGCCCCCCCACGGGGTGGATGGGCCGGAAGAGCACGGAGGAGGAAGCGATGAAGGGCGCCGAGGAGTCGAAGCGCAGCACGGACACGCAGCGCATGTAGTTCTCGCAGGGCTCGCGCAGGCAGATGTTGTCGTCGAAGGGCAGCACGCGCTGCGCCGAGATGGCCGTCAGCAGGCTGCGGTTGAGGTAGAGGCGCTCCTGCAGGTCCTCGGAGGGCAGGAAGGGCGGCCCGCCCCCGGGCCCGGGCGGCTGGCCCACGGACAGGCTCACGTTGAGGATGTGGCCGCCCGGGGCGTCGGTGTCCCGCTGCACGTTGAAGATCACCACGTGGTCCGGGGGCGTGGCCAGCGTGGCCGCCACCGCCTGGATGAACAGCCCCAGCAGCGGCGACAGGAAGCGCTCTGGGGACATGTCCTCCAGGCGCAGCGTGATGCTGTGCGTGAGCATCTCGTCCGTGATGATGGTGACGCGCAGTGCGCACTGGGCCGTCACGCTGTGCACGCCATCTGCGGGGAGGAGGCCAGGGGCTCATACTAGGGCCGGGTGCCGCGGGGGTACAGAGCCCGGGACCCGGATCTGGGCGGGGCCTCGGCGAAGCCCCGCCCACACGCCCCGGAAGGGGCGGCCCAGAAGGGGTGTCCTTTGTGCAGCGAACCAAACCGTGGTAACTACTGCACGACGGCAACCAGCTGAAGGGGTGCCCTTTGAAGGCGCTAAAGAGGCCCGGCTCTTCAGAAGTTCTGTTGACACGCCTTTCCAGAACCGCTGTGGGGCACGGCCCACCCGTGAATGTTTGTGCACCTTTTTCCTTCCTAAGCTCTGGCTTTGGCGCCCTTTTCCTGCGCTGGGAGTGAGTGAGTGAGTGAGTGAGTGAGTGTGTTTGCGCGCGCACGCGCTCGCGGTTGTTTTCATGGAGCCCAGAGCACCAGCCAGAAGCCCCCAGAAACCATCCTGGTGCCTCCTCAGTCTCTATGACGCAACCCTCCTTCACCCTGACCCTACCTGTGCACCCCCAGGCCCAGGGAGTGTGCATGGGGGAGCGAACTGGGCCACGGGGAGGGGCCGCCCTGTCCCCCTCCCACTGAGCCCTGTGGCTGCTGGTGCATAGGCCACTCTCTGCATGGCAACGCCCCCACGAAGCATTCTTCCTGCCCAGCTGTCTAGCTGGGATTTCCATCCCAGGAAATCCAACTGAGCCACCTCTGCCAGTGGCACACCCTGCACTCCTCTCATCCCACACAGGGCTACTTAGGGTGCGGGGTGGCAAGGGGACCACAGCCCCCAGAGCCCCCCTCGGCCCTCTTCACCCACTTGGCTCAGTGCATTGCACTCAGATGGCCGCCACGCCCTCAGGGCCACACACTCACTGATAAGCAGCTAAGTATTGACCCACACACTCCATGTTGTCTCGCTCCGTCCACCTGCCCGTCTTCAACACGAGGCTCGGAAATGCCACACACACCTGCGGCCAGATTATCTTTGGCACAAAACTGAACGCGGGGAGACAAGGGGTGGGGGCAGGTGGCTCCGAGCGTTACAAGGGCTCTATCTTCTAGAGGTGTTCAGTGGGCCAGGTGCCCTTAGTGTGACTATATCCTGTCGCCACGGTGAAGATCCGGTCATTCAAAACCAGAAGGAGGGGCCCAGCTCAGATCTAAAATGGGACTTTCTAGCACGGCTCACGGGTTCTCTGGGAGTTAAGTACTTGGCTACTAACAGAGAGGTTGGTAGTTTGAGTCCAGCTGGGGTTCACTGTGGTCTGCTTCCAAAACGTCCTGGCCATGAAACACCCCCGGGATCCGTCTACTGGATGGCAAGTGGGTCACCGGAAGCTGGGATCAACTCTGTGACAATGGCTTGGTTTGTGTGCGTGTGTGTGTGTGGTTTTAAGCAGGGAAGGGCAGGAGTCAATGTTTCTGGGGTGGGGCAGCTGTAGGAGAACAAGGACTCTGGAAACAGTGGCTGCCTGTGCCCGGCAGCTCAGTTGAGCCCAGGAAGGCTGAAGCCACCCATCTCTTCCACATTCCCAGCCCATAGCCCACTTGCCCTCCAGCCTGCTGGCCTGAGACTGCATGGTAACCCTACCTGATCCAGCCAGGCACCAGCCCACAGTCCTCCTGATGTCTTAGCCTGCCGTGGACTCACTTCCTCTGGGAAGTCTGCCCAGATTTACACCCTCAGGTCCCCTCTGGGCACCCTCTTTCAGAACCCCTTGGAGGTGGCCTGGTGGTTCTTACACAGGCCACTGCTAACGGCAAGGTCCGCAGGAGGAAACCACCAGCCGCTCTGCGGGAGAGAGATGGGGCTTTCTGCTCCAGGGGCAGTTCTACCCTGCCTTCTCCGGTCACTGTGGTCTGGCATCTGCTGGGTGGCGGTGAGTCGGGTTAGTTTTTGCAAGTGGTTAGACCTGGCACAGGGCTCTGGGGTGACGGCTGCATCTGCCCCGAAGTTCCTTGATGGGCCGAGAGAGTCGTCAAGTGCTATGGCCTGCTTGGAGGCGGAGAGGAGCGGTGGAAAAGGCCGGTGAGATTGGGCAACCTCCCTGCCTCTCAGTTCTGGGAACCAGCCCCCTCCCTCTGACCCCCCTCTCCCCTCCAGATCGCCCCCCATGCCCCTCTCCCAGCAAGTCTCTGTTGCTTCCCATCTGGTCCACCATCTGTAGCCACCTGCTTCCTCAGCCATTGTCCCCTCTCCCCAACGGTCAACCTACTGGTCTCTCCTGCCTTTTTGTCCCTCTCCCTGGCTTGGGCCTGGGTTACCCCCAGGTGCCGGGGCAGTAGTAGGAACAGTGGCGGGTACATTTCCTGGTCAGAAAGAAAGAGTTGGGGGTAGGTTTGGGTTTCAGGAAACACCCCCTGTCCTAGAACCCAGACAGCCAGACCTGGAAGAGTGCCAGGACCCACCATGGGGCAGAATCCGACCCCAAGGCTCTCCTGCCTGGCAGATGCGCTATGGTGGCTGCGGGCTGGGGAGGGAACTGCTGCTGTGAGGATGGCCGAATGTCCTGTGTCTCAGCAGAGATAGGGAGAAGGCTGGCCCTGGAGGAGCCATCTGGCCCAGGCCGGGCCAGCTGCAGCCACATGGAGCATAGGAGGAGGTGTTGGACAGTGGGCCTAACACCGAGACCAACCGGGGCAGACAAAGACCCCAAATGAGCCAGGCTGGGTGGAGAGAGAGAGAGGGGGAAAGGAGGAGAGGCACTCGGGAGATGGGGAGAGAAGGCAGTGTTGGGGGGGCCTGCATGGGCAGGGATGGGCGCAAAGGCAGGGAGAGACAAAGAATTGGAGAAGGGAAACAAAGGGCGGTGGGAGTCAGTCCCCACTCAGCCAGCCTCCCTGAACTTTGAGGTTGCCGTGGTGACTGCCTCCAAGGGTCAGGGCCTGGGAGGGGGGGCGGGGGGGAGGGAGGTAGAGTCAAAGGACTGACCAAAGCCCTCGCACCTGCCTCTGCCCCTACCCTCCACTCTGGGAAAGCCCAGTCTGCAGCAGCGGGAGAAGCTTGTTTGCCCTGTTCTCGCTCACTCAGAGCTGGCTCCCCTTTTGTCGGAAAGAGGGAGGGAGGGAGGGAGGAAGGGAGGGGCTGGGCCCTCCCTCCCCACCGCCTTCCCTCCTCCTCTCATCCCAGGGCCTGCACGGCACAGACATCTGAAACACAGGTGCTTCAGCAGCATGAGCCGCAGAGCCTTGTCCGTGGCCTCCCAGAGCCCACACTTTCGGTCTCTGTGTCCCATGGCCAGAGTGGAGGGCCAGGAGTGGACTAGTGCCCTGAAGCCCAGCCCAGAGCCTTGCCCCCCCTCTCAAAGGACCCCCACTCCTCCGGGTTCTAGCCCTCCTTTGCTGGATTTGTCTGAAGGCTGGGCCAACCCCTGGATGGAGCGTGGGGTAGGGGTGGGGGTGGGGGTACCAGGACCTGACTCGTCCTTAGAGGGGACAGCTGGCTCCTCCGTGGTCCCCAGGCCTCTGCTCCCTGGGTTTGGTCTCTTCCTCACCAGTCAAAGAGATGGCACCCCTCCCTTTCCCCACCTCCTCTCCCCAGCCCTGCTGCCCAGGGATCCTGCAGGCTGAGCGCTTGGTCAAACAGCAGGAATGTCCCGGTCTGGGTTCTGGCCAGGATCCCAGGCCCCTGGGACTCTGTCCTTTCCCCTCCGGGTCAAGTGCCCCAGAGGCATCTGCCCCAGAACCCGAGCGATCTTCAGACCCCTCCTGGTGCCCGCAACACCGCAGTGCCTGACCCAGGAACAGTCAGGAGGAGGCCTAGGCCTAAGAAGAGCCCAGAGGGCTGCAAGGCGGCCCAGGAGGTCGCCCCCTCCTCCGCCCCCACCCCCCTTCATCACAGCCCCTCCCTCGGCCCAGACCCTGAACCAACTGGGCCTCTGACAGTGGGGTCTGTTTGGACAGAGACAATGAGCTCTGGCCTCACTTCCTGCAGGCCCGGCTCTTTTCTGCCCGGAGGGAAAAGAATGCGTGAGACAAAGTCCTGTCAGCCGGTCTGCGGCCCAGCAGAGGCCCAACTGCAGGGTCCTGACCCCACAGGGCCTGCACAGTGGCCCCCATGACCCTCACTCTGCCAACAGCCTGTATGAGATCACAGGCATATCCTGGCAGGGGCGGGGAGGCACCGCTCCCCCTACTCCTGCCCCACTGCCTCCCTCCACCCCTCCCCCAGCCCTCCTGCCCCCCCAGTCTCCCACCCGCCTTTTTTCACAATTCTTGGCAACCATAGCCAGGGCCGCCTCCGAACACCTCCCCCAGCACGTCACAGGCTGGTAGGCAGGGGCGCAGCCAACCGAAGCAGCCCGGCCCGGCCGGCCTGGGGCGGGTGGCAGGCGGGGCCTGCACCAGCTGCCAGCATTCCTGGGGTTTATCCCAAGCTGGCTCTTGCCCCCTCCACCTCTGTGCCAGGCACCTGGCCCAGAGGTGGGTCAGCAGTACCTCTCACAGGTGCCCAGCCCCTCCCCGCCGCCGCCAGCCCCTGCCTCACCTGACACCAGCACGCTCATGACGGCCTCCAGGGGCCGGTTGTTGTCCAGGGCCCGGCTCAGCCGCAGCTCTCCCGTGGAGGCGTTGAGCAGGACCAGGCTGAGTTCATTGCCCCGCTCGAAGCTGTAGGTCAGGCTGTCCGAGACGTCCGGGTCGTGGGCAGGCACGCGGCCGATGGCGCCGCCGGGGAAGCTGCTGGAACGGTTGGTGACATAGTTGTTGAAAAGGATCTCAAAGTTGCCCAGCATGGGGGGGTTGTCGTTTCGGTCGAGCAGGCGGACGTGGACCGTAGCCCGGCTCACCAGGGGAGCGGACGTGGCCTGGATGACCAGCACGTACTCGGGCCGGTCCTCGTAGTCCAAGTCCACCAGGGCGGTCAGCTCCCCGGAGAAGATGTCCAGCTGGAAGACCTCGGGAATGTTGCCCTCCACGATCTGGTACATGATCTGGGCGTTGGTGCCCTCATCGGGGTCGGTGGCCGTGACCCGGGCCACGGCCAGGCCGATGGGGCTGTTCTCTTCCACAAACACGTCGAACTCGTCCTGCTCAAAGACCGGCGGGTTGTCGTTCACGTCCAGCACGGTGACCGTCACCTCCATGGGTGTGCGGGCCGGGGGCATGCCCTTGTCCACGGCGTACGCCCGCAGGGTGTACTGGGCCACGTTCTCCCGGTCCAGCCTCCGCAGCGTCCGCACGATGCCCGACGTGGACTCCACGATGAAGTCGCCGTCCCCGTCGTCGCCCCCCTGGAAGGTGTAGAAGACGCGGCCGTTGAGGCCGGAGTCCCGGTCGGTGGCCGAGATCTGCAGCACGCTGGTGAAGGGGGGCACGTCCTCGTAGACGCTGCCCTGGTAGGAGTCCCGGAGGAACTGGGGGGCGTTGTCATTGACGTCATTGACCAGGATCTCCAGGTAGGTGGTGTCAGACTTCTGGGGAATGCCGTTGTCGCGTGCGGTGATGGCCAGCGTGTAGGACACCTGGTCCTCGTAGTCCAGCTCGGCCTGGGTGGTGACGGCCCCCGTGTCGGCGTCGATGCGGAACTGGGGGATGCTGTCCTCCATGAAGTAGGTGATGCGGGCGTTCTCGCCGGTGTCCTCGTCTGTGGCGCTGATCAGCACCACCGTGGTGCCGGCCGGCCGGTCCTCGTTGACGTTCACCGTGTAATGGGAGCTCTGGAAGACAGGGCGGTGCGTGTTGGCGTCCGTGACGTTGACCACGACCTGCGCCGTGTCCTGCCGCGTGCCGTCGGAGGCGGTGACCGCCAGCACGTACTGGCGCTCGAGCTTGTAGTCCAGCGGCAGGGCCAGGGACACCAGCCCCCCGCCGCTCTGGCTGGTGATGGAGAAGCGGTTGCGGGTATTGCCGCTGGTGATCTGGTAGGTGATGACACTGTGGGCGTCCCGGTCCACGGCGGACACCGTCACCACGCTGGTGCCCACTGCCGCGTCCTCGTTGAGCCGCACCGTGTACTCCGGCTGGGTGAAGGCGGGGTTGTTGTCGTTGACGTCCAGCACGGTCACGCTGACGCTGGCCGAGGCGGTGAGCGCAGGGCTGCCGTGGTCTCGGGCCTCCACCCCAAAGCTGTAGAAGTCCACCTCTTCCCGATCCAGCTCAGCGGCCACGGAGATCCAGCCGGTGCCGTTGTTGATGGCGAAGGGAAAGTCGTGGCCCGCCCCGGCCAGGCGGTACTCCAGGCGGGCGTTGTCGCCCGCGTCGGCATCGATGGCCTGCACGTGGAGCACCAGGTAGCCCAAGGGGACACTCTCCAGGACCGTGGCCTGGAACGGGGTGCTGACGAAGATGGGGGCGTTGTCATTGATATCCAGCACCTGCACGGTCACCAGGCCGGAGACGTTGGAGAGAGGGGGGCGGCCGCCGTCCTGTGCCCGCACGCGCAGCGTGTACTCCTTGGTGGTCTCATAGTCCAGCGGGCTCACCACGTCCAGAGCCCCCGTCTGGGCGTCCAGGTAAAACTGGCCCCGGGCGTTGCCGCTCATGATGCTGTAGTGCACCAGGGCATTGCTGCCCTTGTCCCGATCGGAGGCCGTGACCCGGAGGACGGGAGCCCCCGGGGCCACGTCTTCCCGCACTTGGACCACATAGCGCTTCTCACTAAACTGGGGGGCGTTGTCGTTGTCATCCTCCACGGAGAGGGACACGGCGGCCGTGGCACTCCGGGGACCGGGATCTCGGCCCTGGTCGCTGGCCTCCACCGTCAACTGGTAGGACTCCACCTCTTCCCGGTCCACGGGGCCGCGGGTTCGAATCACCCCAGAGCGAGGGTCAATTTCAAAGACTTCGGAGGGGCTGCCCCGGGGCCCCTCCAGCAGGCGGTACAGGATGTTGGCGTTGGGCGGGGCGTCGCCATCCGTGGCCCTGACCGTGAGCACCTCGTAGCCCACCTCCAGGTTCTCCCGGAGGCTCTCCTTGTACTCCTGCTGCTCGAAGACTGGGTCGTGGTCATTGGTGTCCGTCACCAAGATGGTGAGCGTGGCCAGGGCACTGCGGCGGGGCATGCCGTGGTCCTGGGCCGTGACCCGGAAGACGTGGGTGCTCTTGGTCTCTCGGTCCAGCTCCTCAGCCGTGGTCACAGCACCCGTGATGGGGTCCAGGGAGAAGAAGTGGTTGGAGCGGCTGTCAAAGAGGGCGTCCATGGTGTATTCTAGCCGGCCGGCCTCTCCCTCGTCCGGGTCGATGGCTCGCAGGGAGGCCACAGGGGTACCTGCCGGCTGGTTCTCTGGCACTGTGGCCTGGTAGCTGGGGGGCTGGAACTGGGGGGCTGTATTCACATTCCTTTTCCGACGTCCGCCCATAGACTCTCCGGCCGACCCTTCCCCTGTCCCTTGGCCTGGGGCCTGTGCCAACCTGCAGGACTGGCATCTCAGCCGCGGGGCCTTTAGGCATGGGTGTTCATGGGGCAGGGTGAGCTTGCCCTGTGGAGAGAGGTGGCCTCCAATGCCCAGGAGGCGGCAGCTCCAGGGGCAACCCTCAGGGGCTGGCGGCAAGGGAATGTGGGCCCCAGTTTCTGGACACCAGACTCTCAAGCCATCGTGGTGGGGCACCAGGTGGCCGGTCAGCTCGGTTCCCGAAGCTCTGCAGCGACTGGTGTACAACCAGAGGTTGGAGGCGGAGGCTGGGCAGAGCCAGCCTGCCGGGTCGCAGGCCGCGGAAGAGCCCCGTCCCCCGGGCCCCAGGGAGCGACAGGGCCCCACTTGATCTCCCAGCAGCAGCGGCGGCGGCAGCAGCAGCAGCAATATCAGCGGCAGCGACGTTGGGAGAGAGACGCGAGCGGCCCGGCCCCGCATCGCTCCCAGCTCCCGACCGACCGGCCGGCCGGGTCAACGGCGGCGGCGGCGGCGGCTTCTCCTCCAGCTCCTGCTGGCCCCGCCGCGCCTCATGCCCGGGCTGGGGCGCCGGTCCCCGGGGGCCGCCCGTGCGCCCCACGGGGCCTGCGCCTCGATGGATCGGCGCGGCCCGGCGCGGCGCCCTCCGCTGCGCCCAGGCGCCCGCCGCTCCCGAGCCGGGCCCGCACCCAGGTCACCCGATCACCGCGGGCCGCCTCCGCCGCGCCTCCACCTGCGTTCCCGACGGGCCACCTGCGCCCGCGGGCCCCTCGGCGCCCCCGGTCCCGCCGGCCCCCGGGCTCCCAAGCTCCCGGGCGCCCTCTCCGCCCCCGCGGGATCGCCCACCTGCACCCGCAAAGCCGCCGGCCCCCACCCGGCCCCGGCCGTCCCCGACGACCCCGCGCCCTCCTCTCGCCCCCTGCGTCCCCGCCGCGGCTGCTGCCGGTCGCCGCGGCCCCGGGCCCAGCCCCGTGCTCCCTCGCCTCCCCGGCGGGCAGGCGAGCTCTGCAGCGCGGCGGCGGCGGCGGCGGCGGCGGCGGCGGCTCATTATCATAGACCTGCTCGCGCCGCCGCCGCCCTTAAAGCGGCGATGCCGGGCCCCCGCCGGAGGAGGTGGGTCCCACCGGGCGCCCGCCTCCGCAGCCGAGGCCCTAGGATTCAGAACCGCCAGACCCTCCCGCCCAATGAATGCCCCCGGTCCGCCTCCACGCCCTTACCGGACCCCTACCACTGCTCCAAGGGAGCAGCAATCTGAACCCAAAGAGCGCGTGGGAACCAGGGTGGCGGGCACCCTGAATGTGCACAGAGGTGTTCAAAACTCGGGAAAGGGCTCTCCGAAACGGAGTGTCCACCTCAAGCCCCCCTTAATGAGTGGCCGCTCCGAGCGAGGTCCCAGGAGCTCACAGTACGAAGCCCCGCCCCCACCCCACTTTCCCGGGGACCCACCAGAAGGTCGTGAGGCACCAGACCCTCTTCTTAGCGAAGTGAGCCCATGGTCTGGCAGGGACAGGCAGACACCACCTGGGCTTTTCAAGAGGAGGCAAATCGGTTCCGATCCATACCAACCCTGCCGGGCGGCCCAGAAATTCAACCGCCGGTGTCTGAACCGTCTTTCGCCGAGCGAGCGGATGGCGTTTCCAACTTGCACACCCTGAGGTTAGCAGCCCAACTGGTGCAAGGCTCCTGCCTGGAACCCGGGGCATTTCGCTGCCGCCGCTGCAGCGTCTCCTGTCTGGAGAGACAATCTCTGTCCACTCCTCCACCCCTCCCACTGTCCAGCTGGCCCACCTCGCAGCTCTGTGACCACCGAACGCCCTCCCTCCGCAGGGCTCCTAGGGGCTCCATAGCCCAGGCCCCCAGGCTGCCCATTGAAAGGGCTGGGCAGACTGCAGGAGTCCTCAGAGGTCCAGGCATGGAAGATGGACCACAAAGAGCCAGGCAAGAGAGGTGGAAGGTGAACCTAAGGGCCCTCTTGCCCTACCCAGGCTTCTCAGTGCTGCAGGACTACAGGCCCACCCAGTGCGCAGCCACCCGGTCAGGTGGTTAAGAGCGAGCAGACCTGGTCTCTAATCCCAGCTGACCCCTCCAAATTGTATGTGTTTGGTCCAGATCCCTGTACCCCAGTGTCCTTTTTGTAAAACGAGGGCATTGAATAAGGTCTTCAAACTCCTGTTTAGCAGCGAAACTCCTATTCGCAGAGAGAACCGGTGGCAGTGGCCCTGCTGGGTGGAAGGGGGTGTGTATCAGGATCACAACAGTTCCTCCCCCACCCCCCATACCCCCACCCCTGCCACCCCGATCTGGCCACACTGTTCCTCTAACCCACAGAGGAACCCTATTTGCAAAGCAGTGGGCCAGACCCCCCCTGCCCTCAGCGGGAGTTCTGTGACTGCCCTTGGGCCTCAAGGCTGAAGACAAAGAGAACTTCCATCTGGCTGCTCAGTGAAATCAAGGGTGGGAAATCACAGGGTATCTTCCTCCCCCAGGGGTGGTGGGGGGGGGGGAGAAGATGGGCCTCTTGTCTATAGCAAGAGGCTTAGGGTTAGACAGGCTGAGCAGCCCAGCCTTGGGTGTCAGACCCATGCTTTGGGGCTGCCCCCCACCCCGTTTGGTGAGCTCTTTTGGGCCAGGGAGTAGCTCCAGAGGGTGACACGGTGCCCCCCCCCCCGGATTCCCTGTGACTCTGTGATTTGGGAGGATCTAGGGGCTGCGTGGGCACCTCACCTAATAGCCATGTGGCGCGGGGAATGCTCGGAAATTATACCATCTGTTAATTAGGCCCTGAATTGGAGTTGGGTAATGTGACTCTCATTTCTGACGAAGGCCCGGGCAAACGCATGGAGCAACTACAGCTTTCCATTCATCCCTCTGCCTTTGGAGCGCCCAGCAGCTTGCTGGGTGGGAGAGAAAGCAGCCGCCCTCCCTCCGCATCCCATGTGGAATAGTGCTTCTGGAGCTGGGCGCTGCGGCAGGGGAGTGTCAGAGAAGGCACCCACAGGGAGGTCCCTTCCAGGGGAAAGGCCCTGTTGCCCAAGGGCCTACAGGTTGGGAGAGGTGAGGTGGTAGTGGTGCAAGGAGCGCCTCCCTTCTTCTCCAAGCGCTTGGCAAATAGTTCTTAGTCCCCTCACCCTTCCTTGGGAAGGCAGCTCCCGAGGGACACTTACTTCTGAGATGCTAGTCCCTGGGTTACCCAAGACAGGGTCCCTAGATGTGTGCTGAGGCCCAATGTGTAGGCCTATCGGACGAGGCGTGCGTGTTCTTCTGGAGCCTTAGTTTAGTGCAAGAAGCGGGCGCTGGTGGTGCGATACGTGACCCGCGGGGCCACGAACCAGAACCACAGGGTTTAGAGGGAAAGGGAGAGGCTTTCCGCTCCTTTAAAGATCGATAGCCTGACAAACACACCAGCCCCGTTCCACACGTGTGCACAATGCGTGGGACCAAGTCTCCCTGTCCGTGCCTCGTAGAGCTCACTGGCTGTCCTTCTTCCTAGAAGGACCTGCCCGCTCATTTGGCAGTCCACAGTACTTTCAGTATCCTCTGCCAGCGCCATCATTCACATAGTAAGGGCGGACTTACTACTTAGCAGCATTAGGGGCCAAGTTCCTGAGTGGTCCTTAAGGGGGGCATTTGTAATCTAGGAACCTGCAGTACATCACCAGGTGTCTCAACTAGGGACTGCACCGAGTGCTCCCCTTTGGCTCCAAAGAGAAGGGCTCCCTGCTTCCTGGGACTTCCCAGCTGTAAGGAACCCCAGTCCTCCCTCCCACACTGGAGCCGCCGGGCAGCAGCGAGTTCCTGCATCTGTTAAAAGGGACTTCCTGCTTTGCTAACCCAGTCTCCCATTTGACGGCCCCTCTGGGAGACTAGGATGGCCCTGGGGCGCCTGTCCAGCTCTTTCTGAGGGTCCCCCAAGGTGAGGGGGACTCCAAGTTGGGATAGGGTGTGTCTCTGGCTGCATGTGAACAAGCTAACAAGGGTGAGGGGCCCCAGGGGCAAGTGAGGGTAAGTGAGCAAGAAGAGGAAACAGCGGGGACGGGGGTGGGTGGAGGAAATCCCAAAGGGCTTCCTGGAGGCGGCGGTTCTTGGGCTTCTTGGCAAAGAATCAGAAGCCACATGCATGGCCTGAGGAATTCACTCAGCAAAGTCATGCCGTACAGGCTAATCATGTTCTCCAAGATCACACAGCTAGTAGATGGCAGAGCTGCGATTCGAACCCAGGTGATTTGGTTCCAGTGTCTATGGCCTTAGCGGTGTGTGATGAATGAAGGGACTGTGGAAGGCCCCCCTGGGCAGAAGCAGAGGAGTGGAGATTGGGGTAGGCCTGCTGTGGACTCTGGGGTGGGTGGAGGGGGGATGGGGAGAGGAAAACAGCCAAGGGACCCCTGCTGGGAGGAGACCTGGAGTTGTTGAAAGTGGAGCATCAGGCCTGGTGGGGTGAGACTCTGGACCAATGGTCTGCTTGGAAAAGGGGGTGTGGAGTGAGGCTGCCGCAGGAGGCAAAGGTCAGGGTGCTCTTTGGCTGGGGGAGGCGGGCAGGAGCAGCTCACAGGTCAGGAGGGAGAGGTCTGAGGTCCTGGGTGCGGTCCTGCTTTTGGGCTCATGGTGCTTCCTAAAGGGGCACAGGAATGGGCAGCAGGGAGCCTGCCCACGTCAGGACTTTAGACACTGCGGCGTGTGTGAGAGTGTGTGGTGGTGACCAGGAACCTGCTGAGCCGGGATGGACCAGAACCCGAGGATCCTGTCCCTGCTCAGCCTGGCTCACCACGCAGCACACTCAGCGCGCCCGCACCTCCTGACCCTCACAGCTGGGGGTGCCCCTTCCCTGCCAGGCGATCCATTCGGGCTCTGTGGAGTTCTCACCTGATTACTTCCCCTTCAAGACCATCTTTGCTCAGCAACCTGAGAAATCATTTCTTTTTTTTTTTTTTTTTAAAGATTCACCTTTTCGGTTTTGTTTTAAAATGTGTGTTTGTGTAAATGTGGTTTCCCAGCATCAGGGAACTGAAGAGCGCCGTGCACTGACGCCTGGGTGCCATCCCTTCCCTCCATGTCGCCGCCACTGCTGCCTGTGCTCCCCCACAGCAGAGAGCAGTGTCCAAGCCAGGCCCTGACCCCTGACCCCTGTCCTGAGTCTGGATGCCCCCCTCCCGACTGACCACTCCCACTCTCATCGACTCTCTGTCCCCGAGAGGTCACCGACGGTTGCTTCTTCCAAACCAGACGTTTACACATGGCCTGGCAGCCTGCAGCGCAGCTTCCTGTTGCATGTGCTCCAGTCAGGCTCTTCTCTGATGAGCTGATGAAAGGCCCTCTCCTGGAGGCCTTCACAGCGAACGACTGCGACATCTTAACCCAGAGGGGCTCACTCCCTGCGCCACACTGCCGGTCCTGCTCCTGAGCAAAGCCTCAGCCCCATGGGGAGCGGTCCGGCCTATCTTGCCAGTCCTTGTCCTTCCCTCGGTCTGGGCCCCTCACCTTTCCTTCTCCGAGTTGTTGAGCATGGCTGTCGTGGCATGACTTGTCTCACAGTTTGTCTCACGAGCAGTGTTTACTCATTCAGGGGCCTGCTTGACAGCTGTTTCACCCACTGGGGGAAGCGCCAAGAGCCAGTGAACCACGTGCGGCCAGCATCCAGCACCATACCTGACTGGGTAACTAGGAATGGAAGAATGGATGGATGCACGCGTGCAGGAGTAACTGGGCTTTTCTCCATGATTGGAGAACCCATCTCGCAGGTCAGTGGGGTGCTGCTAGGGTCTCTGGGAGCTCACTCATGTTGACTACAACCCGGCGTTCCCAGGGCCAGCTGCAGTCAGAGCGGGGAAGGGGTCTGCTGTCCCAGCCCCACTAAGTAGACTTTCTTTGGATTCGCTTATCCAGACAAGAGGACCAACTCACAGTGCAGCTCTGGTTGTCAAGGGTGGCTCTGGAGGCCCTTCTAAGACCAAGTTGAGATTATTTTGTGGCCCCTGAGCACAGAAGAGGAGAGATGGAGGTTGGGACTGAGCTGCAAGCAGCAAATCCCAAAGCACCAGCAGCCAGACCTTGGTCAGTTCCATCAGAGAGGACCTGAGGTCTGGTGCTTGGAGCTGCATCTGGCTGGAGTTGTGCCTGAGGGCGGCGGGAGGGGGCGGGGCTTCCTTCTGGCTCAGAACAGAGGGCACACAGATGATGGAGGCTCCAGCTTCGGCCTCAGGGGGCAGCCTGTGCAACAGGGTCAGAGAGGCATG
This sequence comes from Nesogale talazaci, assembly GCA_004026705.1. Classification (NCBI taxonomy): domain Eukaryota; kingdom Metazoa; phylum Chordata; class Mammalia; order Afrosoricida; family Tenrecidae; genus Nesogale; species Nesogale talazaci. The sequence goes on from PVJH01010388.1 coordinate 29,927, forward strand.
CTGGCACCGTGTTCTGAGAGCCAGGAAGAGAGAGAGCATGGAGGGACACAGGGGCTCAGTGGGGTGGGCTTTGTAGAAGAGGCAGCCTTTGAAGGGGGAAGGGGCGTTCTTGCACAGTCAGGAAGGAGGACAAGGCCTTCAGGGCAGAGTGAAAGGAACAGTGGGAGCAAATCTGAGGGCGAAAACCAGCCGGGTGGGGTTGGAGCACAGGCCCTCTCAGTGCAGACAAGACAGCAGGGCTTGCTGGTCTGAAATGTGGCCCCGTCGATGACCCCGGACTCTGAGCCACCCGTCCTTTTAAGTAGGTGGAGGGGCCTGCACAGCATTCTGGCAGGGAGGGCATAGCCTGGGTTGTGTCTGACAGAGGGACTGGGCTTCTGGTGGATGGAGCAGCAGAGGCGACTGTCATGGTCCAGGAGGCAGGAGGAGGAGTGCTGGGCTGAAGGGACATCCCTGGGGGGCTGAGGATTTGGCCTCAGTGGGGTTGCTGTGAGTGAAGGGGTGTCGGGTGGCTGCCCAGCCTTGTTGTGGGTGGGTAGAAAGTCGGTAAGAGATCTGGGCATTCAGGGCTGAGATTCTAGCAGAGAAGCTGTGTGTGTGTGTGTGTGTGTGTGTGTTGGGAGCTGGGAGCTGGCATTGCTCCAGGGAGAATGCATTTGGGAGTCCTGCATGTAGAGGCCAGAAAGCCTGCAGAGAAGCGAGGAGAGGCAAGAACCCTCCGGAGGTGGCATGTAGGATCAGGTGCTGTCTCCTTAGGGGCCAGTGGGGATTCGATGATTGTGTTCTCAGCCTCCCACCGGGCACCACAGGCAGAGCCTTATCCATCTGTTGGCGGAGGCTTGTGTGGGCATGTCTCCGTGGCACATCAGCATAAGACAGACTAGGAAGAAAGGCCTGGAGATCTACTTCAGAAAAATCACCCTATGGACCACAGTGGCACGATCCTGTGGCGTGCAGATCTCCACGAGGCAGAAGCTATCCCCTCGCCCTGCCCACTTCACTCCAAGTCTTCCCTGCTCTCTGCATGCCCACCCTCTCCTCTCTGTCTCACCTCCATCCATATGTTGCTTGCTGCCTGGAGCACCCCCTTCCTTCTGAGATGGGTGGGGCACGGCAGGGCCAGAGGTGTTGTTTAGCAAGGGGCAGAGCCTGCAAAACACCCATCTTCCACTTAGCGCTTATCTCTGAGGGCCAGAGTTTGGTGGGGCATGGCTGGCGCAGGCAGGCTGTTGAGGGTGGGGAAATGAGGTCCTGTTGGGGCCTAGAGGAATGTGGGAGTTTGCAGCAGGCCAGCTCTCGGAGAACATGCAGTGTCATGAGATCCTGGGTTTGGAAGGAACAAGCGTTACAAGCTGGGGCTCTGAGACAAGATGGAAGGAAGAGGTGCACAGCATTCTGTGGGCGCCTGAAGCAGTGGTTCCTTCCGGTGTCCTCTAGGGGGTCAGGTCATCCATCACCAATTTACACCTCCCTGAGAATCAGGTCCTGGGTCATTTCTGCATCTGAGTTTGTGCAGGGGGAGGGGAACCTGCAGTCTCAGGGAGGGACCCAGACCTGCTCTCCAAATTGCAGAGCTTCTGGGGCAGCCAATCAGAGCAGCTGGAGACCATCCCTCCAGAAATGGGGGTTGGCTGGGAAGCAGAGGTCCCTGGGCCCCCTACCTCGGTCCCTAGGCTCTCCTCTGGGCTGGAGCTTGAAAACTAGCAGCATCTCGGTGTACCCGGGTGGCCTTTCCTTCCTGGACGCAGGGGAACCGCACATTTCTGGGTTTCTGCAACAAGAACCTGCCTGCAGCACCCCAGCCCTGTGTGTGGTGGGGGGTGTCTCTTAAAAGGGCGACGACAGAGGTAGTGGTATCAACTCCATCAGGAGCCGATTAGCTATGGCTGCAGGGATGCGCTCCCTGCTCCCCTTTGGCGTGTACCTGGGAGCTGCTGTTGGGGAACCCCATGCTGGGAGGTGGCAGGCCCCTCATCTGGCACAGGCTCTGACACGCAGAGCATTTCTCTGGGGCCCATCCCAGCTCTGTCAGCCTCAGCCTGGGAGTGCAGCCAGGGACGCCCCGGGCTGGATATGTGTGTGAGCGCGCGCGCTGTGGGGAGACCTTCTGGGGACCCAAGGGAAACCGGAAAAAGCTTCAATGGAGGCAACAGCAGGACAGAGTGAGAATGTGGGTCCCCAGGAGTGAGGTTTTCCCATGGGGTGTTTGGGTCCTTCCAGGCTGGGACAGGAGCCCACTCCTGGCTCTTACAGAAGGCTGTTCCCCTCCCAGCTGCCCTGGTTTTTCAGAATGTTTCCTGGAAGCTGGCCTTTTCTTGTTGTGCTGTCTACACCTTGTGGCAGAGGCCACACGAGGGGCTCAGGTGTCCTGTCCTGGAGCACCCAGACTGCGTCTTGGGGCCCTTAAGTTGCTGGGTGTGGGAACCAGGGCTGGTGAGTGACCTAGGCTATGACTCACTCCACCCCCTGTGGGGGTTGTTGCTGAGCTAACCTGGATAGCTGAGGTTGGAGACAGGCGGGTCAAGGTGCCAGGGATGAGGGCATCCATCGTGGGCTGTGCAGCCAACTGCCAGGGTGGAGTCAAGGCACTTGGGCCGCTTCCAGATGCTCAGTTTCCTACCTGCCTGTCTTCACCCAGGCTTGCATCAGCTCTGTCCCATAGCTCCAGGGAGGACAGCAGGCCACACCTCTCCCCAAAGATGGCTGTGTGTGTGTGTGTGTCCCCGTGTCCCGTGTGACCAGCAGGGAGGGGGCTCAGCTAACAGGCTACCTTGTCTTCACCCTGATGGACTGTTGCTTGTTTTCGGGCTTCAGGGAGGAGGGTAGACTTTCTGCTGGCAGACTACCTGTCCACACTGCACCTTTCACTGGCCTATTCCCGTGCCTCCACTCATTCCTTTCCAATTAGTCGGGCGCCCGGCCGGTTGACTTTTACTTGGGTTGACTCCAGCGAAAGGCCAGGAAGGGAAGGTTGATGCCGGGAGATGGCTGCTGGGAGCTCAGGGAAGAAGGCTTGCTGCATAAAGTAGCAGGGAGGCCAGGTCTTCGAGGGGCAGCGGCTCAACTGCTAAACTTGTTGGGTGAGCCCAGACTAAGTCAGCCAGTGGGGGGGGGGGAAGCCAGAAGGCAGGTCAGGGCCCCAGGGGTTCCAGTCCTCCCACACTGGGGCAAGCATTGTAGTGCCTCCTGGTGGCAGGAGGGGCCCAGGTCGGCGCCCGAGGGCTGGTGACCCAGTCTGAGGCTAGAGCAAAAACAGCCGGGTGATCTGGAAGTTTCTAACTCCAATGCCCAATGGGAGTTCAAAACCAGGGAGGAAAACGAGCCTGCTGCTCATGTGTGAGCTGCCTTTCTTTACGTCAGTCAGTGCGGCAGGAAGGGCACTTCTGTTCCACATGAACTACAAGTAGCGGCAAGCTGTCTGGTCCTCCTGCCTGGCTTTGCCACCCCCATGCTGAGAACAGTGGACAACTGCGAACAGGCCTGTTGAGCCGGCTCGTGGGCCCCGTGCTGGCACGGTGCCTTTCAGGCGGCTAGTTTTGACAAGGGTCTCCCAGCAACAAGCTTAGCAGGATCAGCAGCAATTCCCAGCAGAAACTCAGGCCCACGACCGACCGTCTTTCTAAATGCCAAGCTCCTGGAGTCCAGGGAAGATGGCGCTCCCTGGGATGGGTGCCCGAGCCTGCCAGCTTCCACCTGGCCATGCTGTCGCACCTCCCTTCTAAGTGAAGGGCTAGGTGTAATCATGTCCCCACCCTACCTTCTGGGACTGTCCCAAAGATAAAAGGGATCTTCTACAGGAAGTACTTGCGGCTCCCAGGCCAGAAGCACTACACCGACGGGAGGTATTATTAAAAGAACATGTTTGCAGATTGCAGGATGCAAGCTTAGCCAGCAGCCTCCCAGAGAGAGGGCCCAGTGCCTGTGAGGGTGACAGTGGGGCTCAGGAGCAGCAGGAACCCCGCCCCTCCTGCTTATTGCATCCTGGGAGTTTTCCCTTCCTTCCTTTCCTCTCCCCTTTGTTCCTGGTCACTCACTCCCATTTGATATACCCTCACACCTCCACTTTGAGTGGGCCCCGTGGGGGTCAGTGCCATTCCTGGGTGCCTCGTTCACCTGAGCGAGAATGGACTCTGGAGTGTCCACATGGGTGGGAACCACTCTGCCCTATCAACGGCCAGAACCCAGGGGGCAATTCAACCCTGTCCGGGCCAGTGGCCAGTCAGAAGGGATAGATGGGAGTGAGTTTTGGAGGGGCACCTCAGGGGCCCTGCAGGTGCCCTCCCCCACTGTGGGAGGGCCGGTGAGAGCAGCGGTTGGTGTTCTAATCTAGTCTGGGGACACGCCGAACTGAGCACCGTCTCTCCGACTGAGGCCTCCCAGCTCCCTGCCTATGCTGGGAGTCCTTCCTGTGAACAGAAGAGCTCTGGGCTTCTTCACCCCACGTCTGGGCCTCAGCTGGTGCCAGGAGCCCTGCTGGGGCAAGGAAGCCAGAGGTGGGCCCTCTGAACCTGCCACCTGCTCCCGGGAGCTGACAGCCCAGGGAAGTCCTCCTGGGGGCTCTCCTGCCCTGCAAGGTCCCTGCCAGCTAGTCCAGTGACTCAGCCCTACCTCACTGTGTCCCCACAGGAACCAGTGTACATGGGAGTGGCTGGCCCCCGTCCTGTGTACCGAAGACTTGAGACGTTCGCGGTCCCGGAACCTTTCCTGGGTCCGCCTGTGCTTTCAGTCCAAGGCTCCCTGACTTGCCGAACAGAAAGTGCTCATTTGCAAGGAGGGGCAGAGACCAGTCAGGCCCTGGGAAGAAGACTGGGGGAGAGTGTGGAGCCTTCCCCAGAGAAGCTTTATTACTTGGCGGTGGCGTCAGTGACCCGATCCTGTGCCCACGCGGAGAGACGGCTACATCACAGGCGCTCCCTTAGCAAGGCAGTCAGATGTGGCGGGCACTGGCGCTTTGGGCTTTGCGGCTGACGTGGGCAGAAAGGGGTGCCCGAGGGCCGGCGGCGGGTGCTCAGGCGTCAGTGACCCCCATGCTCTGCAGCTGGCCTTCCAGAGCGACGGCCCCCGCCGCCGGCTTCTTCTTGCTGCCCTCGTGCTGCTTCTTGTGCTTCTTGGAAGGCTCCTGGTCTATGGGCGCCGGCTTCACAAAGGGGATCAGCTCTTGGAGACCTGGCGGGAAGAGCCACTGAATGAATGAATGAACGAACGAATGAAATGACAGGGGGCCTCTGAGGAGACGCAGTGAGACAAGGGCCCTGCGCCTATGTCTAAAGCCTCCCTGCACAGCCGGGGTAGGCGGAGGGCTGCCTGCCATTGTCTGTCCGTGGGTCTGAACCAGGAAGCACGGGGCGGGGGCGGGGGTGCCTGGGGGCCTCACCCACCTGGCGGCATGAACTCCTTCAGTTTCTCAGGCACCCTGACGCCCGTCTCCGTCTGATAGTTCTCCAGGATGGCGCAGATGGTGCGAGTAGTGGCGCACATGGTAGCGTTGAGCATGTGAACAAACTCCACCTGGGAAGAGAGGCGCCCCCCCCACGGGAGGCGGTCCAGACTGGTCTCCCGGGAGGTCAGACTTGCAACCCGGTACCCAAACAGAAGCCCTGTCCCAAGCGTTCTCCGGGAGATTCCTCCTGTTGCCGCCAGGGAAAAGGGGGTGCCTGTGCTGGGAGCGGGGTGGGCCCACCGTGGCCAGGGCTCCTCTGTGGGAAAGGAGACCTTACCGACACCGTGGCTGCTGCTCTGCAGCGTTGTGCAGCCCTGACTTGGGGAAGAGTCGGGCCCGCGCCCTGCAGCCGAGAAGCTAAGCCCGTAGGCTGGCACCCCTCAGTGCGCGAGACTCAAGCCTCCGCCTCAAAGAATCCACCCAGGCTGGCTAAGAAGACTTCGTTCCCGCATCCCTGCTTGGGCTGCTCCACCGGAGCTGGGACCTGTCCCCCGGGGCTGCGGAACCCGGGTGATCAGCCCCGGTGGGGGGTGGGGTGCTCCCCCATACCTTGTCCATCATCTTCTTGGTCTGCCCGTACCGGATGCGGAGCCGGCGCGCCTGGTAGTCCGTGCAGTTGGAACAGGAGACGAGCTCTCGGAAGGCCCCAGAGCCGGGAAACCAGGCCTCCAGGTCGAGCTTCTTACTGGCTGCGTGATTCAGAGACCCTGCAGGAGAACCCCGGGGGAGCCGTGAAGGGGGGGCGGTGCTTCAGAAGGTGCACCTTTAGCAAGTCTGAAGGATGATGTAATTCAACTCACACCCAGATATTCTTATCGCCAAACACTCCCCAGGGAGAAGAGTGTGATGTTTTAATTGATGGGAGTGAGTAGGGGGGCTTGTGGGGAGGGAAGGTGGGGGCAGGGTGTCTGTGGGGCGCGGGAGGGGCGGGCAGGCAGGATGCCGGGCCTCCCTCCTACCTGACACGATGTTCACAATGTGGTACGGGATCCCCAGAGCCTGGTAGAAGCCCTCTGCGGTGGCGATCATCTCGTCAAACATCTCCCACGATTTGTTGTCGTGTGGGGACGAGTAGACAAACTGTTCAATCTGCGGGGGGGGAGGGGGGGTTGTGTATCACACGCTGTGACGATGGCATGGGGGGTGGGGACGGTGGGAGATACCTTGTCCTACACTAGAGGGTAAGCGAGGCCGGGGGGCCCGACTGCCTAGCTCCCACTTCCTGGGGTCTGTTCCTCGTCTTCTCCACAGACGCACGGGCTCATTCACAGGAGGGCTAATGACCGAACCCAAAGTCAGACCCGCTGCCCCGGGCCCGCTCTGACCCACAGCAACCCTAGGGAACAGAGCGGAACTGCCCGGTGGGGTTCTGAGACTGTCTCTTGACAGGAGGGGGCGGGGGGGGCCTGCCTCGTCTCTCACCCCTGGTGTGCGTGGTGGGTTTGAAAGCCGAACCTGGTAGTTCGGAGCCCAAAGATAACCCAACAATGCCACCCCCCGCCCAGCACACGGAGAATGGCCGCCCTAGAGGAGGAAGCAGAGGAGTGAACCAACTTGTTCCAGGGCACCCAGGGGGTGGAGCTGGCATTTGAACTTGGACGGCTGGGCTGGAGTCCACACTCACAGCCCCCTCTGCCTGACCACACAGCACTCGCCCAGCCCTCCCCCACTCACCTTCTCAAACTGGTGCACTCGGAAGATGCCCCGGGTGTCGCGGCCGTGGGAGCCCACCTCCTGGCGGAAGCAGGTGGACAGGCCGGCGTACTTGATGGGCAGGTCCTCGGGGCGCAGCCACTCGTCCCGGTGCAGTGCGGCGATGGGCTGCTCGGAGGTGGCGATCAGGTACTTCTCGTCATAGGAGTTGTCATCAGACTTCTCGCTGCCTTTGCCGATCACCTGTGGGAGGCGGCCGCTGTCAGTTAGGAGCCGGGGAGGGGCGCGAAGCCGGGCAAGGATTTTAATCCTCAGGTGGGGCGGAGAGGGGGCAAAACGGGACGGGGTTAGCCCAACAAGGGGCCCCTGGCAGAGAGAGGAAATGTAGATTCAAGGGAGACTTACCAACACACATTTCAAAACATACCATGGGGTGGGGCCATGGCGGACATGAAATAAAAGCCGGGCTGGTGGAAACGAACCAGTCCACTCCCAGGGGTTTGCCGACACGGGACAAAAAGAGGTTCTTAAAAATACACCAGCCTTGGGGCCTTCGAATCAATGCAGACGCAGTGAGCGCAGAGGCTTCCCACACCGTAACTCTTTAGGGGAGGGAAAAGCCTCATTGTTCTCCCAAGTAGCAGCAGGTGGTTTCAAACTGCCAACCTTGTAGTCAGCACCCAACATGTAATCCACCTCACCACCAAAGTGATCATGGTGATATGGATTAAAATCCTTAAGGAATGCACTTTGGTGGCTAGCTGAAGAAGATAAGCAGTTTTCCTTTTAGAGATACAAATGGGGAAAGGTTCGTTATAATATGGAACTTTGTTCTTTTTAAACATTGAACTTAAATAACAGAGAGCTTCCAAACTGTACACAGAGGGAAGCTAACTGTTGTACACTCATTAAAAATGATGACCAGGAAGACCACGTAGTAACACAGACGACCATTTACATTTTGCTAAATGAAAGGCAGTCTATAAACCCAGGTACACAGTAGGGTGCATGAAAATGGTTGTGGAAAATTTTCCATTTTTAAGAAAAATCTTTTTTTTTTTTTTTTAGGCATCACTGCCTTCAGGTGGTGGGAGTAGGAGGCCCAGCCTTTGCGCCTTTGCTCCTGGGAGCCGGAATTGAACCTCCATCCCAGAAGAAAAATCATTTTATTGGGATTCGTACAACTCTTTATCAAAATCCATTCCTCCATCCGTTGTGTCAAGTGCATTTGTACATTTGTTGTCATCCTCATTCTCAAAACATTTGCTTTTTGCTTGAGCCCTTGGTATCAGCTCCTCATTTTCCCCTTCCCTCCCAGCCCCCTCTCTCCTCCCCCATGAACACTTGGTAATTTATAAATTATTGTTTTATCATGTTTGACACTGTCTGATGTCTCCCTTCACCCACTTTTCTGTTGTCCATCCCCCAGGGAGGGGGTTATACGTAGATCCTTGTGATTGGTTCCCCCTTTCTGCCCCACCTTCCCCTTCCCCTCCTGGTATCGCTATTCTCATTATTGGTCTTGAGTGGTTTATTTGTTCTGAATTCCTTGTTTCCAGCTCTTATCTGTACCCATGTACACCCGCTGGTCTAGCCGGATTTGTAAGGTAGGATTATGAGAGTGAGGCGGAGGAAGCACTGAGGAACACACAGGAAAGCTGTATGTTACATCGTTGATACACTGCACCCTGACTGGCTTGTCTCCTCCCCGAGACCCTTGTATAAGGGGATGTCCAGTTGCCTACAGAGTCCCTACTCTGCACTCCTGTTCATTCACGATATGATTTTTAAAAATAAGAGCTTTAGGGGCTGAGCCCCGGTGGCGTAGTGGTTGTGCATGAGACTGCGGCCCACTGGGACAGAGGTTCAATTCCAGCAGTGGGGCTGGGCCTCCTACTCCCACCACTGGAGAGCAGTGATTGGCCCCCCCCGCCCCCCCCCCCGAAAAAAAGAGCTTTATAAACATTAAAAAAAATTAGTTCCTCAGGTGCATTATCCACTTTTCAGGTGCTCAGCAACCACGTGTGGCTGGTGGCCACTGCACTAGGTAGCACAGGGACAGAACATTCACCACTGCAGAGTCTTACCGGCCTGTGCTGCTCTGGGAAAGGACTCGACGGAGGTGTATACTGGGCAGGGAGGAGCCCAGGTGCTGCCCAAGTGCCTGGCTGCTAGCCCCAAGGCTGGTGGTTCAAACCCACCCGGGAGCTCTGTGGCGGTGAGCCGCCCTTTAAAGACCACAGCCAGCAGCACTGTGCTACTGTCCCAGGGGGCCGTCGCTGGGAGTCAGATTTGGTGAGGCCAGACACGCGGCCCAAATGCTTTACTGCTACAAGCTGCCATTGTGTCTGCCTGAGAATTCAGGAAGCATCTGCGTGTGAGATGGAGATGCAGGGAGTCAGGTAACCTCGGCCAGCTGGCTGCAGGGCCCCCGGGCTGCCTGCACTGGGTTCCTCTGCACACTGTCAGTGAGATACAACCGTGGGGCTGAGATCAGGAAAAAGACAGGAAGTGGGTTTCAGCTGATACATGGATGATCCCTCCCCTGGTTAGAAGGAGGGCAGACAAGGAAGACACAAAGACAATCCCAGGCAGGGGTTTAGAAGGGGGCATTTTGTTGCTCTGGGGTTCTCCAATAACCACAACAATTTTGAACTCATCCATCAGAGTCCACAGGGTTCGGGCTCTGAGTCTTAAACTTCTCTCACTAAGATAAACCACAGGTGCCCAAGAGTGACAGTCTACTCCATTTCTAGGTGGGTCTTGAAAGGAAACAAGCCAATAAGAAAAAAGCCCCCACTTCTGAGCGAGAACCTTGAAGGAGAGAGACAGGGGGGCGTGGACTGGGCTGTGAAGGGCAGCAGACATTCTTGACCGAGACACTCTTGACCATCTGAGTGCTGGACCAAGCCTGAGCTGCTACCTTGGGCTCTCAGGGCTGAGAAGGAGGATAAACTGTGAACCAAGGAAAATGCGCCTTGCCCTGTAGAAGCTTCCCATCTGAGGTCAAGGGCACACAGACCAAGTGGTACTTCCACAATTTGTTTGTCTCAAGCACCTAAAATACGAGTTTCTTTAGTGAGCACATGTTAAAATATGCTCTCTGTAAGTGACAGATGATCTATATCTGTGTCCAAAATGGCAGCCACTGGCCACAGGTGGCCACTTCATGTAAGATGAAGTTCCTCGGTAGCAGCGGGCTCACTTGTCAGCGCTCCGCAGCAGTTACGGACACAGGCCATCCCTGTCAGCACACAGCATGCTGCTCAGGCCCGGCGACTCACCTTATAAAGCTCCTCGTCAAACTGGCTGAGCTGCGCCACTTCCTGCATGACCTCCTTCCTCATGAAGAAGGGGGTGTAGATGGGAGTGTAGCCCCGACTTCCCAAGGTGCGAAGGGCGTACTGGATGAGTGCCTGTTCCAGGAACACCAGGGCCCCCTGAGGGAGCAGAGACACAAGGGTGGGTGGGTGAGAGGCGTCTGCTGCCATCTGTTCGTCTGCCAGAATGAACCCGGGGATCCTGGCTCCCATCCACTCCAGCCCCGCTTTCCTGCTGATGCCTATGGATTCATCGTCAGCTTGTAAAGGGAGTCCCCTTTAATAAACCAAAGCAGGGAGAGGAAGATGATTTGCTCAGGGTGCATGGGGCAGTTTCTTGTGCTGATTTTTAGAACACTGGCCTGTTTTAAAAATGCAATTGCATTCCTAAGTGTATCTGTGCAGAATTTCCAAGATTATCACAACATCGTACGTGTCAATCGTCTTCTTCTGCAAACTTCCCTGAATTCATCCACTTTCTGGCCCAGTTAAGTTTGGGTTTCTTACCTCCACCTGCCTGTCCTCAGAGCCCTCTGGACCTACCAGACAATTTCGGACTCTTTTTTTTTTTTTTTGGCATCACTGCTCTCCTGTGGTGAGAGTAGGAGGCCCAGCCCCACTGCTGGAATTGAACCTCCGTCCCAGTGGGCCGCAGTCCCGTGCACAACCACTACGCCACCGGGGCTCAGCCTATTTCGGACTCTTTGTTACACTGGCGCGCTGTCCAATTCCACTGAGCTGCTTAGAGGCAGAGGCTGGGCTTTCAGTCATCATTTTTCCCAGCACCTCACACAAAGGTTGGCACAGACTGGGCAGCCACGGCCTGTCTGGGGGGCTGAGTCAGCACATTTCACGGGGCAGGATCAATGGGTGACATTCTCCTCAGCTACAGAGAATAGTGCCTGGCGGATCGGGGAGCCAGGAGAAGGGGGGTCACGTGAAAAAATCCTATGTGCGATAGTAGTTCGCCCCCACATTCCCAACCAACCCTCACCTTCAGGAAGTACCCCCGACTCCCGGCTACGACGGTGCCCTTCTCGCCTTCAAAGCCATCGACCATCACCACCAGGTCCACGTGGGAGTACTTCTTCCTGACCGTGCAGTCTCCCCAGATCCTCTCGACTTTGTTGTCTGCGTCCTGGGGGGGGGGGGGGGGGGGGGGGGGGGGGGGGGGGGGGGGGGGGGGGGGGGCACGGGCCGGGAGAGAGCGCACAACATGTCTTAGGGCTCCCACCTCCTCCTCTCCAAACCCCGCGACACAGGCAACCTCAGGCAACCTCGCTGTGTCGCGACACATTCGTCTTTGGGAGCAGAGACTTGCGGCGGGAATGTGCTGGGGACTTCATGGTGGATAGAGAGAACCATTTACCAACTCGGAAAGTAGTCCAGAAGTGGGACTGGGGACTTTGCCAGAGACCCGGAGGGTCTCCTTCCATTGTCGTGCTCTGTGGGTTTTTTTGTTTTGTTTGCACCCCTTTAAGAAGGCTCCTTCTTGAAAAGGCTGCACAAGGGCAACCCTCCCCCGACAATTGGCATCGCCCGGGGTGCCGGCGAGAATGTCGGGTTTCGGCTCCTCCCCGGCTCTCATTGGCCGCGGGGCCACGTGGGGGCGGGCGCAGGGCCCTGACCTCTCCCGCCCGCCCGTCGGCCGCGGCGGCCGGTTCACCGGGGAATGAATGGCAGAGGCACAGATGGGCCCGGCCGCGGCTGGGGCGTCGGGGGACAAAGGCGGGCTCCGGGCGCTTTGTGGCGGCCGCTCCGCGCCAAGGGGACTTTTCTCATGCAGATTTCACCGCGGCCGCCCCGCGGGCGGGGGGGGGGGATGTGGGGGTGGGGAGGCGGGGAGGGCGGGTTTCGCTGCCAGGGGCAACGCACCGCCGCCGCCGCCGCCGCGGGCGAGGACAGCAGCCCATTGAGAAGGGTTCCGAGCGGGCCGGGGAGGAGTCTCCTCCTCGCTGCCGTCTCGGCCGGGGAGCGGCCTCCTTTCGCTCTCCGTTGTGGGCAGAGGGCGCGCACAAAGGGCCGCTGGCACAGCGTGCCCGCCTTTCGCGGCTCCCCCCCCCCCCCACCTACCTCGTCGTTACTGATGGGCACCGAGGGGTGCAGAAGGTTCCCGATCTCGCGGAGGCTCTCAAACCTCTCGGCTTCCAGCCTGAGCCGCTCGGCGTCGCACGTGAGGACGGCGGCGTCGATCAGGAGCCGCACCTTTTTGATCTGTGAGACTCTGAGGTTCTGTGGAGCACACGGCCAGGGCACGGGGGTCAGGGTCAGGGTCAGCCCTGGGCGGGGGGGCATCTTAAAATGGAAAGAGGCTTTCAAAGAATGGAGACCCCACATCGGTGGTTCTCAACCTTCCTAAGGCTGCGAGCACGCTTTAATCCAGTCCCTCATGTGGTGGTAACCCCTGCCCCCCCCCCGCCCCCCCGACCATAAAATTATTATTATTTTTGGGGGGGAGCATCAGTGCCTCCTGGTGGTGGGAGTAGGAGACCCAGTCTTGCTCCTGGAGAGCGCTGCTACATTTGAACCTCCAACCCAGTGGGCCACAGTCCCACGCACAACCACTGTGCCACCGGGGCTCAGACCCATAAAATTATTTTCGTTGTTACCTCATAACTAATTTTGATACTGTTATGAGTCAGGTGACTCTTGTGAAAGGGTTGTTCCGCCCCCAAAGGGGTCTCGACCCACAGGCTGAGAACCCCCGGAATAGATGGTTCTAACCTATACCTCTGTTGGCTCTGTCTTTTGGCAGAGGTGGAGCCCTGGTGGCAGAGTGGTTAGTGCCGTGCTGACTGCAAGGCTTGCAGTTCAAAGCCACGCTGGCCACGCCGTGGGAGGAAGACCAGGCTCTCTCTCCCTGTATCGAGTTACAGGAACTCACAGCAGCAGGTGGATCCTGTGCTCTCGTGAGTCAGAAATGACTCGATTGCAGGGAGAGTTTGGTGTGGGTTTTACCAAACTTAGCACAACTTAGCGCCTTCTGTTCTTCTTTTTTCTTTTTGGGGGGGGCATCACTGCTCTCGGTGGTGGGAGTAGGAGGCCCAGCCCCACTGCTGGAATTGAACCTCCGTCCCAGTGGGCTGCAGTCCCGTGCACAACCACTACGCCACCGGGGCTCAGCCCGCCTTCTATTCTTCTTATCCTTGACTTTTTTGTTTGTTTTTGTATTTGGGGGGCATCACTGCCCTGGTGGGAATAGCCTTGCTCCTGGAGAGCTGCTGCTGGATTTGAACCATCAACCCTGTGGGCTGCAGGCCGGCACACAACCACTACGCACACAACCACTATACCACCGGGGCTCAGCCATCTTTGACTTTTCCACTTGGGGGAAATGATGAGGAAAGGTGTCCTGGTGGCATGGCGGTTACACACTGGGCTGCAGACCACAAAGTGGGCAGTTCGAAACTACCAGACCCTCGGTGGGAGAAAGATGCAGCTTCTCCTCGGGGAAGAGTCCACCTCCCCCGCCTCCTGCCTCATACACACTGCAGGACAGAGCAGGAGCAGGCTGGCGGGGACAAGTTTCTGCTGGAGACATGGAGGAAGCCGAGAGGGAAGCGAAGGCCCAGCCTAGCAGCGCCGGCCCCAGAAGCCCAGGGTTACCTACAGCTAAAGTGTCCGCCGTGAGGTCATCGAGGTTCAGGGCATGCTCCGGGACAGCCTCATCGTCGTCTCCCACCGGCTCCTTTTTCTGCAGGAAAGAACACCACCAACCCACTAAGGGAAAACTTCCCGCCTCGGTTGTGTCCATGCACGCCAAATGAACCACGGGACCTTGCTACATGGGGCTTTTCTCTGAAGACGGGGCAGCTGGGAGGAAAACTAGCACATCTGAAGTCAGAAGCCGAAGTTCCCAGACCCTGGTTGGCCATGACTTGTTTGTTGCTGCTGCTTCGCAGTGTTGGGCAAGTCACTGAGCCCGTGAGAGGCGGAGCGCTAGCCTCAGGAGGCCCCGCGCAGACTGTCTCTGCACAGGCAGCCAGAGAAGGTGCTGGGACGTGAGAGCAGCGGTCCTGAGCAAGGACCTGTGAGGAAGGCCCGGCCGTGGGGCTCCCTCCATTGTACAGTGGGACAGTCAGGGCTCCAACCACAACCCCGCTCTCTTTTCAGACACTTTGAGCAAAATCACCCTGAAATGCTGAGAAAGCCTGAGAGTAACAGCTCGAGTCTTGATAAGAACAGGCACAGCCCAAATACATGGCAGGCAGGGGAAAACAAGCCGAAATCCCAATGTCTGTGCAACGCTATCCTAGGCAGTTTGGGTCCCCACGCGTGGGGCGGCAAGCTGACGCTGCTCCCTGCTTGACAGCCCCTTCTGCAAGAGATCTACCTGGCAAGGCTCTTCACACCCTACAGCTAGTCTGTTACCTTGTATAGAAATCGACTCTGCCTCCAAGTCAGGAGCTGTCTTACCCTTTCCGCAGGGCAGGCGAGACTACTGCAGCTAGCACTGTAGCCAGGTCTAAGTGTGACAGGGAACACATGCAAAGTCACTCCCATTCTCTTGCTATAAAAGACACAAAACCACCACCCACCCACCGGGTTTACATGGACATGAACATAATCCTGCGACCTCTGCACGCAAGTGGTTACTCATCAGGAGTCCCCCAGGAAGAGCCTGACAGGGTTCTCAATTCCGCCGCCAGTCACAGGCCGGGCCGTGACAGAATACAACGAGCCGGCCGGCTGCAGAGAAAAGAACCAGAAGCCCAAGTTCTTTTCTCTTTTCTTCATTACTGGTCCCGGCTCCAAATTTGAGGCTTTTCTCTTTCAGGAATTTTCACACTGTACAACATATCAACGATACAGATGGCACAATGCATTAAATCTATTCCTAAAAGGTGATGAAGAGGCTAAAAGGGTATTTTGGAAGAATGGGATAATATGGCAAAAAAGTGAGCTGGCATTTCAGCCTTTGGGCATCCGAGGGTTTTGGACAAAGGCCATTTTTGGTTGCACACAACTGCTGGGTAACTAACGGGTTGT
This sequence comes from Nesogale talazaci, assembly GCA_004026705.1. Classification (NCBI taxonomy): domain Eukaryota; kingdom Metazoa; phylum Chordata; class Mammalia; order Afrosoricida; family Tenrecidae; genus Nesogale; species Nesogale talazaci. Next base: position 45,329 of record PVJH01010388.1, read on the forward strand.
AGGCCCGTGCCCAGTCCTCAGGCTGCACCAGGAGCCCGGGCGCAATCCTTAAGTGCTCAACCGACCACCCAGACAACCCACCGGGTGCGCCAGCACGGCCAGCTCCTGGACGCAGAAGGGACTCCACATTGGTGGGGGGGAGGAGGTCATGTATTTGGAGTGCAGAGCCCCTGGCTGCACAGTGCTTACACACTGCGCTGCTAACCCGAGGGTCAGGAGTTCAGAACCGCCAGCCACTCTGTGGGAGAGGGGAGGCCATCACTCCTGTCAGGCGCTGCAGCCTCAGGCACGCCCAGGGGCGGTGCTAGACTGTCCTGTGGGGGCCGGCTGAGCTGGCAGGCAGTGAGCTTGGTGTAGGCCTAACAAGTGCAGGAGAAGAATGAGGCTCCCATAAGGAGTCACCGTTTGGGAAATCCACAGGGCCGGTTCTGCTCTGGCCTATGGGGTCACGCCGAGTCAGATGGGCTGCACGGCAGGGAGTTTGTTTTTGGTTTAAAGTGAATCACCACAGGAGTCTGAATTGGCTTGGCAGCAGGGGGCTTTGCGTGCGCGCTTTTGGCTACGGCAGTACATGGGTGAAGTGAGTTTTAGCATCTCCACTTACAGAGGCGGCGGAGATGCGGCCTCCAAAGTCGGCTTGGTTAACGGCACAGAGCCCGAGGGGCAAGGGGCAGTGGTTCTCAACCTTCCTAATGCTGAGACCCTTTCATACAGTTCCCCATGTAGTGGTGACCCCCCCTCCCAACCATAAAAGTATATCCGGTGCTATTCATAACTGTCATTTTGCCACTGTTAGGAATTGGGCGACCCGTGTAAAAGGGTCGTTCAACCCCCAAAGGGGTCGCGACCCACAGGTTGAGAACTGCTGAGCAAAGCAGAACTTGAACTCCTTAAATCTCACCTGAAGGGCAGCAGACGGCCTCACCAACCTGACAGTACCTTTCATCCATATTTAGCAGAATTAAACACTCAGGTAGAAAGGAAGTGCATATGAGTTTAAGGACACAATCAAATACTCCGAGCTCCAGACCGACTGCTCCTGAGTCCTTACCTTCATTTTGTCTCCAATGGTCTTGCTGCAGAGGTTCTTCAGCTTGTTCAAGTTGTCCGCCCGAAACCTGCCTGTGAAGAAAGAACCCAAGGATGCAGCCCATCGCACATGAGGGAGGTGCTCCCCACTCTGCTCTCAGCTCAAGGTCAAAACGAGGGCAGAGCTAAAACCTGCCTTAGACGCTGTAACTCTTACAGTTTGAGAGGGCCAAATTTCTTCTTTCTTTCTTTCTTTCTATCTATCATCTCTCTCAAAGGATACATTAGTGTGCCCCGTTTGATGACAAGGTAAAAAGACTGCTGGGGGGCTGACTTTGAAAGGCCCGTGACCTGGTCTGCTATGGCTGATAGAGGAACATGGGCGAACCAGAGGAAGCTGAGCAGCGGCATTTCTTCCCAAGCCACCTGCCCCTGTGGGTGAGAACTGGTGTACAGGAGCAATGGGATGTGTGCAGGAAGTGGGAAAGACGGTGGTGGTGATCTCTCCCCGTGAAGTTGGCTGCTCCATCTTTACATTAATGAATGTCATTTCCTGCTCACTCCCAGCCTGGAGAATAACTTTGTTTCTTCTATTTTATTTCCCTCAGTGGGTTGGTGGCCCAAACTAACAAGGTGTTGGTAGGACTCTGTCTTGCTTCTAACCTAATTCTGATGAGCGAAAGTTAGACCTTTTAACTGTCACATTAGGGGTCACATGGTAAAAACCACTCCTTTGGCTGATAAAAGGGATGACTAAAAATGAGGTCACCCCAGATAAAGTTGCCCTTAAGAGTACTGGTACAATGGAGATACTGGATTGTAAGATATGACAAACAAGCAAACAAAAAATCACTACTTTTGGGGGGGGGGGGAGATAAGTGTTCCCTGGGGGGGTAAGGTGGAAAAAGGAGCTGCTATTAAGGAGTTTAAGAAAGAAACTGTATTGAAACTGACTGTGGGGCTGAGCCCCGGTGGCGTAGTGGTTGTGCGCGGGACTGTGGCCCACTGGGACGGAGGTTCAATTCCAGCAGTGGGGCTGGGCCTCCTCCTCCCACCACCAGAGAGCAGTGATGCCCCAAAAACCAAAAACAAAAAAACCAAAACTGATTATGGCAGTGACTGTACAATAGTGTTTGATGTGATTGAACTAAGGGGTGTTATGATACCACCAGAGCTCCCAATAAAATGATTTGAAAAAAACATTTTAAAAATTGAGGAACTGATGCCAAGGCCTCAAGGAGAAAGAAAATATTTTGAAAAGAATGTTGGCAACATGGCCAAATGTGCTTGACACAGTGGATGTAGGATTGTTAAAAGAGCTGTAAAAGCCCCCAATAAAGTGATTTTTCCCTAATAAAATGATTTTTTAAAAGAGACATAACATATAAAGTAATTGAAAAAGAAAGTAAAAATGAAAGTCTTCTCTGTTAAAAGAGAGAGAGAATTGGCAGACAATTCCAAAGGGTGTGGCCAGCAGCCATCTTTGCGCAGGCAGTGACCTTGTGCCCATGATCTGTGAACGCCACTGTCTTCCGGGACATTTGCCCTCACTTGAAAGAACGGAACCGGAGGGGGGGGGGGGTAGTGAGGAGCTGATACCAAGTGCTCGAGTAGAAAGCAAAGGTTTTGAGAACGATGAGGGCAACAAATGTACAAATGTCCCTGCCATACAATGATGTATGCATGGATGGGGATAAGAGTTGTATGAGCCCTCAATAAAATTATTTCTTTTTTAATTTTTAAAAAAGAACAGAACTAAGCTCTCACAACCTCTCAAAGAGCCAATTCTAACTCACAGTGACACCCCGCCCCCCCAACAGAGTAGAACTGCTGCTCCCCAAGCCTGTGGCTCTTTCTGTTAGGAGTCTGCCTCGTCTTTCTCCCATGGAGCCACCGGCGGGCCTTACGCAGCCCAACGTAACCCCACGATGCCACCAGGGCATCACAGCAAATCCTCATGGCCACCTCCCCTCCTGCCAGGGCAGCTTTCATCGCACCCAAAGAGCATTTGTTGAGCCTTCTCTTGCACTAAACCCAGCTCCTGCCATTGAGTGCATTCTGCCTCGCAGTGTCCCTGCAGGGCAGAGAACTGGCCCCGTGGGTTTCAAGGTTGTCCATCTGTACGGGAGCAAGAAGCCTCATCTTTCTTCCGAGGAGAGGCTGCTGGGGTAGAACTGCTGACCTTGGGGATAACAGCCCGACATGTAACTCACTCCCTCAGCACGGCCTCAGCTTGCAATAAAGTAGGGCCCACCTAAGGATTGTGTACACCTGTCTGGCTGGCTTTGCCAATTTGAGTTAAAAACACACAGGAACATCAGTAACTCGGGGACTGCAGTTATGTAACCTGTTACATATAGGTGAATGGTATACTGCGGAATTTATTTAAATATTCTTTTATTTCTCTCAGTGATGTTTTATAGTTTTCAGAAGGCTGGCCTGGAACATTAATTTTAGCTCAGGGTATCTGATGGTTTTTCATTAGTATATCCACGTGAACTATCACTGCGTCTGTCTATACACATGCACTCAGGGCCCTTACTAAGCTTATAGTCCAGATTCTGCAAACACAATCAAGTTATCTGCAGATAATGACAGTCTTACTTCTGGCTTCCCAATCTTTTATTTCTTCTTGCCCCATGTTGTGGATTAAACTGTCACACACACCACCACCACCACCAAGATATACTACAATGATAAACCCTGGCCCTTTAAGTAGGGGCTTTCTTTTGTGATGATAAGGAAGGCTGATACAAAATGTTTGAACACGCAGTTCTCAAAAAAAGGGGCTGTCCAAACGCAGGTTGGGTCCTAACCCTAATTCTTCCTAAATGAAGTTTGACTGATACAAAGAGGGGCACACACATGCTTGCACCCATACGTGCACGCATCTGGAAGAATGGATATCCCGTGGAAATACATCCACGAGCCGTCAAGGACCAAGAAGCACTAGATAGCTGGGAACAAAGCCACCAAGGAAGAAAGAACCCCTAACTGCCACCAGCATGGCCCTGCAGTTCCTCCCTCTAGAATGGTAAGGAAATACACTGCTGCTCTTTGAAGCTATGCATGGTGATATTCGGTTATGGTGGCAGTGGGCTATGAGAGCAGAATTTATCATACTGCCTCGCGCTTCCAGCACAGTGTTGAACAGACGTGGTGACGTGGGCATCTTCATCTCGTGTCTAAGCTCAGGGTGAAAAGGCTACTATCTCATTACTGTGGGAGCTAAGGATTTTTTGTTGACTATCTGCTATCAAATGAAGAAAGTTACTCTCTATTCCTGGTTTGCTGCATTTTTTTTGGATGTTTGCCGCATTTTTATCGTGAACAATTGAATCTCCACTGTAAAAACAAAAGAACCAAAACCCCTCCAATCCATACTTCACACCATGTATTCAAATGACTGTGAGATCATAGCAGTGTATGCCAAAGTGGATGTTAACTGCTCCACAGGGGCACTGGAACCACCTGTTCTGGCACCAGCGAGCAGATACCAACTTCATCCTGGATTATGGGGTAGGGCACAAATGTTTGAGGGGAACACAGTAATTTTTTCCCCCCCGAAACGGGGACAGTAGGCGAATAAGCCTGGGAATCGATGTCACAGAATTCAATGTGAGAGGCAAAGTGATAACTTCTGGAAGAAAAAATTAGGACTCTCTTCAGGACCTTGGGATACAGAAGCATTTCTTAATAAAGCACAAGAAACACAAGTTATAAAACACCCGTAAGTAGGGGCTGAGTCCTGGTGGAATAGTGGTTGTGTGCAGGACTGCGGCCCACTGGGTTGGCAGTTCAAATCCAGTAGCAGCTCTCCAGGAGCAAGGCTGGGCCTCCCACTCCTACCAGAGGGCAGTGATGCCTCCTCCAGATAATACAATAGAACACCTGTAAGTTGTAAATTATTAGACCATTAAAAATTACAAATATGATCCTCAGATTGAGACTGAAAAAAAAAAGTTACGACTGGGAGAGGGTGCATATCTGTACCTGACACATTTTCTTTCTTTTTTTTTTTGGTATAAAATGGCATGACACGTCTTATATCCAGAATACAGAAAGCATTCCTACCCATCAACAAGAATATAGCAATCAAATTTAAAAACGGGAAAAACGTTCAAACCTGCAGCTCTCATCATAGGCGGTCCAAATGTCCACGAAGCATTTGCAGAGGTGCTCTGTGTTTTTCGTTATTCGAAAAAATACAACTCACTCCACAATGAGCTGCCACTAGACAGTCATCTGAATGACTACCAGTGTTAAGTTGTAAGTGTAGAGACACGGGGACGCGCTGAGTTCATGGACAGTTTTAATTACCTTTTCATTTTCTTCCAGGAGCTTTTTGAAGCCACATCCTACGTTCCTGGTGGGAATATCAATCAATTCGTCCACTTTGGGAGATGATTTGGCATAACGACGAAACCCAAGCTGCCTACCCTATGACCCAGTGCGTCGCGTCCACTGATTCACACTCAGCAGAAATGAGCATTTATGTTTTACAAAGACACAGATAAGACTGTTAAGAGCAGTTTATTTTATACACCTTCAAACTGCCAACCCATCAAATGTCCATCAACCAGGGGTTGTTTCTATACTTATGTAATGGAATAGTGCACAGAAATGAAAAGGAACCAGCGACTGCTGTGCAGAACAACATGATGCATCCTGAAGATAAACTTTTAAGAAGGTAAAAATGCATTCAAAATCAGGCCGGATTTATGGTGATAAACCAGAGACCGAATGCACTGCCACAAAGTCGGCTCTGTTCCATACGCACCCTCTACAGGGTTTCCAAGGCTGTCGATCTTTTTTTTTTTTTTTTTAAGCTTTTTAGGCATCACTGCCCTCTGGTGGTGGGAGTAGGAGGCCCAGCCTTTGCTCCTGTGAGCTGGAATTGAACCTCCATCCCAGTGGGCCGCATAACCACTACGACACCGGGGCTCAGCCCTGTCGAACTTTACGAGCAGATCACCTCCCCCTTTTCCTGTAAAGTGACTGGTGGCTTTGAACTGCCAATCTTGCAGATGGCAGTCTGATGCTTACCCAAAAGGGCCACCAAGCCCAAACCAAAATCACTGCCACCGAGCCAAGTGTGGCTTCCGGTGACACTATAAGCCAGGGAAGAACTGCCCCTCTGGGTTTCCAAGACTCTAACTTTTCACAGACCTTTCTCCCTCTGAGAGACTGATGGGTTCGAACTGCTGACCTAGCAGTTAGCAGTTCAATGAGAGAGCACTACAGCCCCAGAGTTCAGGGTAACTGAGGCTAGAATGTGGGTCCTCTTTGGAGTGGGGAATGACTGGGGGGTCTGGGGGACTTGCAGGGATGTTGCAGATACCTCAGATCTTGGTCGTGTAGCGGGTTCCTAGACAGCTTTTCAAAAATCCATCAATTTACACATTAAAATTTGTGCCATTTTATGATTTGTGATTGTGTGTGTGCATGCCCTTTGTCGTATGTATCATACCACAAAAGAAATTGGGGAAAAAAGGGGAAGAAAATGGATATTGAACATAAAAATTGCTATGGATGCCATATCAGAGACCGCAGGCTGGCATGGTATTATTGGGTACCCCCGAGCGACCCCACGTGCCAGAGCAGAACAGCCCCAGAGGCTGTCCTTGCCTGTCGCCTTCTTGGAAGCAGATCTTGCACGCGGTGGCGGGGTCAGCTTGAGCTCACAATTGGCCCACCAGCAAGAGCGCATGGGATTGCTTCCCCAGGAGTGCGCTGCCGGGGGATGAGAGGGTGGGGAAGAGGACGGAGAGCAGGAAGGGCAGCAAAGAGTTCAGTGAGTAACTGAGCAAGCCTGGAACACAGATACCTACTGCCACGGGGTTGATTCCGACTTAGTGTGCTTATGGAGGGTTTCCAGGACTGTATATCTTTATTATTATTATTTTTTTAAGGACGGTATTTCTTTTTTTTTTTTTTTTGTGGGCATCACTGCCCTCAGGTGGTGGGAGTAGGAGGCCCAGTCTTTGCTCCGTGGAGCTGGAATCGAACCTTCATCCCAGTGGGCCACAGTCCTGCACACAACCACTACGCCACCGGGGCTCAGCCCCAGGACGGTATATCTTTATGAGAGAGCAGACAGCCTCATTTTTCTCCCACGGAGTGGCTAGGGGTTTTGAACTGCCAACCCTGAAGTCAGCAGCCCAACGACTAGCCCACACCAAGGCACCTTAGGCGCTAAATATAGAAGGGCATGGAACAATAGGCTAGGAAGACATGGGAGGCTATAGGTCAATCATGCTAGGAAATTTGAATGTCTTTAAATCTTAAATTTAAGCCTTAAATTTTTACTCTTAAGACTGCACAACCTGTAAACCACATCCTGTCCCACCAAGCCTCAAGTGCGGCACTCCTGCTCAGAGCAGCCAAGGCACAGAGAGGACTGTAGGGTCGGCCACCCACAAGACATGACGTCCCCTCACGCATCCACAGCGCTGCAGGGGACAGCACTGGAGACAAAGTTAAAGAATTGTGCCCGATCCGAAACCCCCCCAACACACACACACATATTGGGGCAAAATGTGAAGGGACCACAACAGAGCAGCAAGGGGAACAAAGTCCCTGGGAATCCTGAAAGGAGACCTTAGACTCGGGGAGCAGGGCTTGGCACCTCATCAGACTCAATCAAAAATATACATAAGGGTCAGCAGACAGACCAGAAACTATTTATAGGTCTTTTTTTTTTCATGTTTATCTGTATAAGATAGGCAAGATAAACAATCCTGAGCAGAAAACAACAAACCAAAGTTGCTGGGGGTGGGGGGACAAGTATTGGGGGAAGTGGTGGAAAAGGAGGAGGAGTCAACAAACAGGGATGAGGAACAATAAGATCTAAAATCGATGGCAAGGAGAGTGTAGAATGCCTGGTGGGGTTTGATCAAGTGCAATGCAGCCAAAAGAATTACTGATTGCCGAGTGATGGCTGAACATGATAGTGGGGCAGGAACGTAAAAGAAAATAGAGGAAAGAACTAGGAGGCAAAAGACATTTTTTGAGCTATAATTAAGAGGCATGTATACATCTAAATATATCCATATATAAGTATAAGGATATAGGTGAATATGCATATATTGATAGGCTAAGTCTCTAGATAGCAGACGGACATTGGGCCTCTTTTTAAGTCCCCCCCTCAATGCAAGAACAGTTGGTTTTAATATCCTGGAATTCTGTGATGCTCACCTTCCTGACATGATCACTTAAGTCAAAATGGATGCATAAGCAAATGTGGTGGAGAAAGCTGATGGGGCCTGGCTATTAGACGATACAGTGCCTGGGTTCTTGAAGCTAAACAAGCGACCATCCAGCAGGGAAACAAAGTCCACAGGGAAGAAGCACACCAGCCTGTGTGATCACGAGGTACTGACAGAATCCCATATCAGAAGACCCAAAACAATCATATTGATTGTAATGAGGGGATCCAAAGCCCACTGTAGACAACTGGACATCCCCACACAAAAGAGTCACAAGGAAGGGGCCAGCCATCCAGAGTGCAGGCTACAGGAAATTCCTCTAATTTTTTAGTGCCCCACCCCCCACCTATCATGACCTCAGTTCTACCTGACAAATCCGGCCAGACTGGAGCTTGTACACTGGGACAGATAAGAGCTCTCCACCTACGGAGTCCAGGACAGATAAACCCCTCAGGAACAAGAATGAGAGTAGCAAAACCATGAGGGGAGGGGGAAGGTGGGGGGAGAAAGGGGAACCGATCACAATGACTGATCAATAACTCTCCGCCCTCTGAGGGGGATGAACAACAGAAACATGGGTGAAAGGAGACAGCAGGCAGTGTAAGATATGAAAATACTAATTTATATTTTATCAAGGGTGGGAAGGAAGGGGGAGTGAGGGAACGAGGGGCAGTTGATACCAAGGGCTCAAGCAGAAAGAGACGAGTCCCTGGAGAAAGACCACAAGTGTGGGAAAAAGAAAGGGCAGTGAAAACGAGGAAGATCCTCCACAGGAGGGACGGACATGTGGCCACCATGCAGCGTGGAGGAAGCACAAGCCTCGCCGGGCCGGAGCGGGCCTAGGCCATGTTTGTTCCTGTCGTTCATGGGGCTGCTGTGCGTGGGAACAACGCCATGGGACCGGACAACACACATCTTCTTCAAAATTGAGGCTTCTCTCCCCGTCATCTTGGACTTGGGCTTTTCTGCATCATTTAAAATAAAATACTTGACCCTAAACTGAATATAAATAAATAAATACCTCAATGATAGTCTTCCTCTATGGGGCTAAATAAAATAAAATGCTACAGATTATTTTATATGTTTCCCTTTACTTTCTAAAAAGTAGCTACTAGAAAATTTACAGTTATATATGGTGCTCACATTATATTTCTATTGGGTAACTGTTCTACGATTAAAAAAAGAAAACAAACCCCAAATCCATTGCCATGGAGTCAAGTCCAAATCCTAGGACCCTTATATAAGATTTCCAATCCCATGAATCTTTTTTTTTTTTTTTGTCCATAAATCTTTATGGGAACAGGCAGCCTCATCTCTCTCCAGAGGAACGGCTGGTGGGTTTGAACCACTGACTCCACTGTTCACCCATCCAGGGCGGACCTGTGCCACTGAAAGATGGACGCCCAAGTGAAATGATTAGATTTACATTGAATGAAAATAGGTTGAGACCGAAAGCAGTTACAAAAGCTGCATTATAAAAAATAAGGTGGGCTGAGCCCTGGTGGCGTAGTGGTTGAGTGCGGGACTGCAGCCTGTGGGCTTGGCAGTTCAAATCCAGCAGTGGCTGGGTAGCACCCATGACTACAAGAGGCAGTGATGCCCACAAAAAAAAAAAAAATAAAATAAATAAGGTAGGCTGAGCCCCGGTGGCGTAGTGGTTGTGCGCAGGACTGCGGCCCACTGGGGCGGAGGTTCAATTCCAGCAGTGGGGCTGGGCCTTCTACTCCCACCACCGGAGAGCAGTGATGCCCCAAAAATAAATAAATAAATAAAAATAAAAAATAAGGTGCAAGATAGCTTGAGCAAAAGAAGGAAAGGAAAAGAAAAACCATAATCCAACTGCAGAAGGAAACAATGATGTCTGCCTTAAGGCAGCAGGGTTAAGAAGTTAACAATTTCCGTTGGTATAAAAGAGAAAGTACTCGTTCAAGATAGTACTTTTGGGGAGGGGCCGGGATTCCTATGGTTCAATGCCGATTTCAAGATACTTGGAAATCTCGGGCTTTGCAGATCATTATGGGAGCAAACTGCCCTATCTTTTCTCTGTGGAGCAGCAGCTGGCAGATTGGAACCACTGACCTTGGCACTTAGTCCAATTTTTAACTGACGGTGCCAAGTGAGTTAAGATAAATGTTTATTATACCACCATTGACCGGGGGTGGGGTTCTTGATGAAAAATGTGGTCTAGATGGGGCAACAAAAATTTTCATAGAACGCAAAAAACAGTATTGTGATATATTTATTCTAATTTTAAAACGCCGCGGAACGTTGCTAAATCGTTAAAGAGCGGGCCGTCTGGTCACCTTAAAAATGTGGCCTCAGGGCTGAGCCCCGGTGGCGTAGTGGCTGTGCGCGGGACTGTGGCCCACTGGGTTGGGGGTTCAAATCCAGCAGCAAGGCTGGGCCTCCCACTCCCACTACCAGGGGGCAGTGATGCCCCAAAAAGCAAAAAACAAACCAACAAAAAGAAAATAGTAATAAGTATTGTCAAGTTTCAAAGAATAAAAATGAATAAATTCACCACGTATAAGCTACTTTTACAGAGAAGTGCAAAGTACCCCAAACCCAGGAGATATGAATACATTCAACAAACCTTTATCAAGCTCTTACCCAGGACCAGAAGCTGTGCTAAGTACTGGTGAGACAGTCCTGAGACACAATGGTTGTCCCCAAAGAACTCTCCCTCCCACCCCGTTATCCACTCGCTGGATAAAAGTACAAGAAGTTAACTGGCACGAAATAGGTTGATGGCTAGACTGATCTGAATAGTAATAATAATTTGATACGCCTAACTTCGGTGAAATAGTGACTCCTTTAGCGGCATGTGGCAAGTCTTCATGCCACTGTCATTCAGAACTTCGGATTCTAATGTGGGTTCTCCAGCAAGCGACCACTTTCGGATGACTGAGACCCACCGAAGCTGTAGCCACCTGATAAATTTGGAAAATCAATTTTCCTGACGCCCGTCGATCACCACCCCCCCCCCCCCGCCCCCCGCGGCTGCCTCCGCAGGATGCGGTCACAAACGCAGCCCGATTGCATCAGCCACAGTCAATCACACGGGCCTTGGCAGCAGCCGGCCACCCATCACCACTCCGGCCAAGGGCGCGCGGGTTTCGCTTCACGGAAGAGGCCCAGGTCAATCCGTGGGCCTACCCCGCTGTCTTCTGCAGCGGACTTTTTACAAATCACAAATAAACGGCCCCCGTGACGGACTTGGGCACGCCGCCCTAACCGGCACACCTCCTGGGGTCTGCTGCACGTTGGAAAGGCCGGGCTGTGACTGCACGTCCCCGTAAGTCCCGGGCCGGCCTCGCCCCAAGCTCGGGGAGCTACTTTGAGAGGCGGCGGCCCCCGAAGGCCGGGAATGCTCCCTCTAAAAGGGCGAAGTGGACCGACTGCGTTGCGGATGCGCCCCAGTCCAGATTAGGAAAAAGAGACAAGAGGGCTGCCCTCGCGGGAGACGCAACATGCCTGCGGCGTGCGAAAAAGCGGGGCGGGGGGCGAGGGCACCTCCCGGGACCCGACAGCGCCCGCCCGGGCTTGATTTCTGGCTCCCCCTCTGGCCCCAACGCTTGACAGCTCTGGATGCGCACGCGCTCTGCCCCTTCCCAGGCTGCCCAACTCGCACTGGGCACGCGCGGAAAGACCTCGCCGCGCGCCGGAGCAGAGAGAGAGTGGGGAGCTCCCGGCGCCTACGGCTGGCTGTCTGGGGGTCAAGGCAGTGTCTCGGAGACATCGCGGCCTGGGAGAAGGTCTGCCGAGGTGGGGGCGCTGCGGGCGGGCGGGCGGGCGTCAGGGCAGTCGGGAGATGGGAGGCTGCCCTGGGATTAGCAGAGGGGGGCCCCGGGGATCCCGGCCACTTACATCGTCGCCACTCGCCGTCCGCCTTCATCAGCTGGTCTACTAACCCGGGGTCTTTGAAACGCTTCTCCTGCGTCTCCCGGACAAGCGCCGGGTCCCCGCCTTTATCCACCCGAAACAAATCCAGATCCAGCACCATCTTTCCTCCCTCTGGGTCCACCCGACGGAAACAGGGCTGGACCGCAGCGGTCTGGGAGCGACGCACTGCGCCGGCGCGCTGCCCCGTCACCGACTGCGCAGGCGCGGCAGGGCGCGCGGGCGCCCCCTCTGGACCGGGCGCGGCCGGTGCGGGAGGCGGGGCCGCGCAGGGCCGGCGGGCGCTTCTGCTGGCGTGTGCACGTGAGGCTTGGCGTTCTCCCCCTCCTGGAGCCCTCTGCCAAAGTGTGACTACCTCCGTTTTCTCGTCTTGCTGAAGGGTTTGTCGCAGCCGGGAGAGAGGCCCGCCCACCCAGTGCCTGACTTGGAAGCGGTTCAGCCTCCAGTGGATTGCCGTTTCCGGTTTAGACTTGGGTCCGTCTGAGAGCCAAGGGTCTCAGCCTCCGGTTTGCAGAGAGCCTAGCGGTCACGTGCTGGGCGGTTCGCTCAAAGCCAGCAGTTCGAAACCCCCAGCGGCTGGCTCCCGGGAAGACCGATGAGACTTTCTACTCCCAGTCTTGGGAACTCCCAGGGGCCATCCCCACCCAAACCACTGGGGCTCTGTGACTCAGCCTGGCCCCTGGTTTGGGGTTTGGGTTCTGTAGATTGAGTCCCCACTGAGCTCCTCCTGACCTCTAACCTGGGACATGAACAACAGTCTTGGCCTCGGACAGAGTGCATTCGAAAGTGGCTTACTCAGGTCCTGTCCTTGATGGAGACTACCAAACTCAGGTGGCAGTCCCTTATGTCTAATGTGATGTAGGGGCCCTGTCCTGGTTCCATTCCCATTTCTCGAGGCCCCCCTGTACACCCCATGTATTGCTCTGCCACCAGTAAATTTGTGACTTTGCTTTGCTCTCCCATGCCCTACGTTGGTGAATTTCAGTATAAATCCTTGGACACCATGATGACCTCTGCTAGGGGTCTCCCTCATCCGGGGGATCCATTTTTTATATTTGTCTCATTGTCCTGTTTAAGACTAGCTCTCCTTAAATGATAGTGAGATTTGGGGTCTCTGTTGTACCCTAAGATAGGTCGTAATAGGGGACCCCTGTGTGAATCTCTGCGCTCTTCTTATTTTGAGACGAGGATATGGTAACATGTTTTCGTCCCAGGTCATTTCACCTCAGCTCTTTCCTAAGCTGATGTTTGGGCTGTGCTAGGAAAAATAAGCCCAACCAAACCCTTCAGATGGGAGGAAGGCTTCGGAACAACCCGAGATACGCAGGCGACACATCTCGCGTGCTGGAAATGAGGATTTGAAGCATTTGCTGACAAAGACCAAGGATTGCAGGCTTCAGTATGGACCACGGCTTAATGTCAAGAAGACCCAAATCCTCACATCTGGACCAGTAGGTAACATGGTCAGTGGAGAAAAGATTGGCATCGACAAGGATTTTGTCTTTCCTGGATCCACAACCAATGCCCCCGGAAGCAGCAGTCAAGCGGCCAAACAACACATGACATTAGGCAAAATGTGCTGCACAAGACTTCTTTCAGAGAATTGAAAAGCAAGGATGTTACTTTGAGGTCTGAGGTAGGCCTGACCCAGGCCCACCCAATACCTGATATGCTGTAAAAATTGGACAGCATTGGTGCTTGCTTTGGCAGCACAGAGACCTAAATTGGAACGATACAGCAAAGACTTGCCTGGCCCCTGCGCAAGGATGGCATGCAAATTTGCGAAGCATTTCCTATTTTAAGAATAAAAATTTACAGGGCTGAGCCCAGGTGGCGCAGTGGTTGTGCGCGGGACTGCGGCTCACTGGGATGGAGGCTCAATTCCAGCTCCACAGGAGCAAAGGCTGGGCCTCCTACTCCCATCACCAGAGGGCACTGATGCCTAAAAAATAAATAAGTAAATAAAAGTACATCGGACATTGAATAAGGAAGACTGGAAAAAAGTCGATGTAGTTGAGTTGTACTGACAAAGAATATCAACAGTACTATGGACTGCTAATATGACAGGCTGATCTGTCTTGGAAGAAGTAAGGCCAGAGGGCCCCTCAGAGGCAAGGCTGGTGAGACTCGAGCTTCCATACTTTGGACATGTGGTCAGGAGGCAGCAGTCCCTGGAGATGGGCTAAAGTAGAGGGGCAGCGAAAGAGGGGAAAGCCCTCAAGCAGGTGAATGACTAGCGGACTGAAGCTCAGGAACGACTGGGAGATGAGCCCAACTGGGAGGTGTTTCCTTCTGTTGGGCGTAGGGGCGCTGCAGGTTGGGAACGTATTCTGGCACTTAACAACTGCCACAAGCCCCATGCCACGGAGTCACTTCCTCCTCAGAGCACCCACTTAGGTCAGAGTAGGATTGTTCCTTTGGTGCGCAGCTGTACGTTAATAAAAAAATTATTTTATTGGGCGCTCTTGTATGTAGATACAGATATATTTGTTGCTTTCATCATTCTCGAAACATCCTCCTTCTACTTAGGCCCTTGGTATCAGCTCCCCATATTTCCCCTCCCTCCCCACTCCCTCCCCACTCCCCCTCCTTCATGAACCCTTACTAATTTACAAATTATCATTTTGTCATATCATACACTGTCTGATGAGTCCCTTCACCCACTGCCCTGTTGTCCATACCCCAATCCCCGCAATTGATTCCCCCTTTCTACTCCACCCTCCCTCCACTCACCCGGTACCACCCCTCTCACCAGTGGTCCTGGAGGGATCATGTATCCTGAATTCCCCATATTTCCAGCTCCAGAGTATATCCTCTGGTCTAGCTGGATCTGTCAGGTAGAATTAGGATCATGATAGTGGACGGGAGGAAACATTTAAGAACTAGAGGAAGGTTGCGTATTTCATTGTTGCTACACTGTACCTTGACTAGCTCATCTCCTCCCTGCGACCCCCTCAGTAAGAGGATGTTGCTTCACCTACTGATGAACTTTGGGTCCCCAATCTGTACTCCCCTCATTTATAATGGTATAATTTGGGGGGGGGCATCACTGCCCTCTGGTGGTGGGAGTAGGAGGCCCAGCCTTTGCTCTTTGGAGCTGGAATTGAACCTCCATCCCAGTGGGCCGCAGTCCCGCGCACAACCACTGCGCCGCCGGGGTTCAGCCCTATAATGGTATAATTTTTAGGTGATGGATGCCTGATCCCTGATCCCTTCGACACCTTGCAGTCATACAGGCTGATGTACTTCTTCCATGTGGGCTTTCTTGCCTCTAACCTAGATGACTGCTTGTTTACTTCTAAGTCTCTAAGACCCCAGACGCTACACCTTTTGATAGCTGGGCACCATCCCAGCTGTACATTTTTTTAAATTAATTTTATTGGGGGCTCATACAGCTATCATAACATTCAGTACACCATCGGTATCAAGCACATTTGCACTCATGTTGCCACATTCATTTCCAAATATTTTCCACTTGAGCCCTTGGTATAAGCTCCTCCCTTCTCCCCCCCCCCCCCTTTTTAATGACTCATTCTATTGGGAGCTCATACGCCTCCCCTCACGATCCATACATCAACTATATGCAGGCCTCATTTGCACACTTGCTGCCATCATCACTCTCAAAACATCCACCCTCCACTCAGGCCCCCAGTTCCCGCTCCCCCTATTTCCCTTCTCCCCTTTCCCCCACGAACCTTTAATAATTTACAAACCAGCTGTACATTTGTTTTTGTTTTTGTTTTTTGGGCATCACTGCTCTCCGGTGGTGGGAGTAGGAGGCCAAGCCCCACTGCTGGAATTGAACCTCCGTCCCAGTGGGCCGCAGTCCCGCGCACAACCACTACGCCACCGGGGCTCAGCCCCACCTGTACATTTTTAAAGGAGCAAACAGCTGCATCTTTCTCTCAGAACTGTTAAATGTAGACATTTGACCCTGTGACCACTAGCTCGATGTATAACCCACCATGCCACCAGGACTTCCAGAGGGGAGAAACTAAACAAACTTGCTACCATCTAGTTGATGCCAACTCATAGTGGGCCTACAGGACTTACCATGCCCCTGTGAGTTCCCAGGACTGTCACCCTACGGGAGTAGGAAGCTCCAACTTCCTTGGAGCAGCTAGGGATTTCAAACTGTTGACTGCCATTAGCAGCCTAACACATCGTGACGCTGCCAAAGGGCTCCTCTAGGGTAGAAGTGAGACCCCCAATTCAAATCCAGTGGACAGTGACACAGAAAATCCTAGACAGGACAAAAGCAAGTCCTCCCGATGAGAGACTGAGCAGGAGGCAAGGGGTCTGAGCATCTCGGGCATCACCGTTGGAGGCTGGACAGCGGAATCAGAACCGGGGCCACGCTTGAGCTCTGGGCACTCCTGAAGATGAAAACATAGACACGCCAAAAAGACTGATTTCAGGTCCTCTGACTGACCGAGACATTCATGACCATGGGATCCTATGACCCCAATTACCCTCAGGGGTACACACATGCAGGTATCTCTGTGGGTGCGTGCCTGGCTGGGGGCCAGGCAGTCATCAACTTTCTCTTCTCTTTTTAACACTTTTATTGGCATATAATTCACCTATCACACAATTTATTAGTTCAGGCAATCAACTTTCAAACACATTGCCCCCGAGGGCAAAACTTTCCCAGGGTCTGGAGGAACTCAGCAGAGGTTGAATCTACGGGGAGACCGCAAGGAGTGGCCTCAGGCAAACCTAGTGCTCAGAATCTCAGCTGGAATACTGGGCCAATCAGGATGTCTCTGTCCCAACAGGAAGATCAGAGTTTGGAAAGGTGGGGCTGTAATCTCTGAGGGAGAGGAGCAAGGAGTCTCTCCCAGCTAACCGATTTGAAGGTCAGACAAGGTAGCGAGGTCATTTCCTGGGTCCTTTTGAAAACCTCTGTCTTAGTTTCTCAGTGCGGTTGTCATAAAATACCGTCAGGTGGCTTTAACCAGCAAAAGGCACTCTCTCACAGGCGAAGAGGGGATAGATGCAGGTCCAAATCCAGCTCTAGGGGAAGCCACTTGCTCCCTTCGGCTCTGGGAGGGACAGAGCCTTGTCTCTTTCAACAGTGTTCCAGGGTTCCTAGTCATGGACACCTGCCTTCTCAATTTGGCCTTTGTACTTTCTGTGCTTACGTTTCTGTCACTCAGAAGTGGTTAGGTTCAGATCACACCCTGCGTTGGTATCGTCCCATTAACATAACAAAGAGAAGCCTATTCCCAAATGCATAATTGTAGGTGTTGTGTGAATATGAACATAGACAACAGAGCACACATGGACACAGTCACGGAAACTTCCCAGACAGAACCAAACAACTTCGTGAGACCTTAGTCCCCGGGGACGTTTACGTCAGTGGCACGGCCTAGTTCATGAAGCCACTGTTCTGTCCCCTAGTTGGGCAAGTAGCGAAGGAGAGAAGAAAACCAAAGACTCATGGAAGCACTTGGTCCCACGAACCACCCAGACCACACCCACGTGCCCAGCTGCCACGGCCAACTGCTCTGATGGAGACTGGAGGGACCCTCAAGACAATGGCCCTAAGACACCCTGCCTGCCCCGTAGCGGAAGCCATTCCTGGGAACCGTCTTCCAACCAAACCACAGACAAAACAGTAGCCAAAAAGCCCCAGCAAACCCCCTGCCCGACTCTATGCTGACTCACAGCAGCAGGCCCTTAAGCATCTGAGAGCAACGTGCCGTTTCCCACTGCCAGCCAGGCCATGCTGACTCACACAAGACAAGGCATCTGCCCAAAGGCAAAGATGAGAGAACAGGAAGGGGTCGAAACTTTAGACACAAGGAAACAGGGAGCCCAGGGCAAAAATAGGGAGCGTGCCCTCCCACCGTGGGAATGTAACTTTATGTACAGACGGGGGGCGGGGGCGGGGGGGGGGTGCGGCGTGGAATGGATTTGCGGTAAGCTTGCCGCTGAAGTGCAATAAGCCAGTTTAAGATAAAATGATGTGGGCTGAGCCCCGGTGGCGTAGTGGTTGTGTGCGGGACTGCGGCCCACTGGGATAGAGGTTCGATTCTAGCTCCACGGAGCAGCTCCAGCTCCACTGGACCTCCTACTCCCACCACCTGAGGGCAGTAATGCCCCCCCCCCCAAAAATAAATAAATAAAATAAAATGATGTAAAACATTCACAGATACGCGTTTTTAAAAATTGTAACACCTATAAAAGAGCAAAGCACTCGCCACTTCAGCCATCTTCGTGTGCAATTTAATGATATTGAACATAATGTGGTTTTTTTGAAAAGTTAGGTTTAGGGCATACCTTGCCCACAGAAGTTCTATACTTCTTCTCATTACTGTACAAAGGAAACTATTTTCAGTAGGACGACTTCCACAGGTTTGGGAGTCAAGATTCTAGTACATGATTTTGGGGACAGCGTTCAGTTCATAACACCCTTTCTACAAAGCTTTCACTTTCCTTTGATATGATCACATTCAGGCTTTTCCAATGAAATCGTCTGACTGCTGACTGAAAGCAAAGTTCCTTCCTGGAGATGAGATCAGCGGGGTGGTGCAGGGGGTGGGGGGGGGCCGTCTGTGAATAGCTGTTCTGTTCGTCTTTCCCCTGTTCAAACCAAACCAGTCTCCCTGCTATCAAGTCTCTGCCGACTCTGTTCAAACCAAACCAGTCTCCCTGCTATCAAGTCTCTGCCGACTCTGAGAGCCCCTAGAGAGCAGGGCAGACCTGCGTCTGTCAGTTTCCGAGACTGTCACTCTCTACCAGACTAGAAAGTCTTTCTCCACCCTGCTGAGAGGGGCATGAGAGGCCCCTTCCCAATGCCAGCAACAAGGCAGGTGTGCTAGGACTGTCTGGGTCATTGTCACCTGCAGAGGCTCCTTTGAAGAGACATGACTAGCCCACGTCCTTCACACAGGCCGCATGCCAGTGGTGGAGCTGACAAGCTGACTCAGGTGGCCTGGGGGAGGGGCCCTCGAGCTGGCTGGCCACCTTCCTTCGGCCTGATCAGGGCTAAAGATTTGGAACCAGTGGAAAGGAAGTGTAAAAGCTGTCAGCTCCGAGGAAAATGTGTCAGAGTCCTCAAAGCTTTGTATTCCGAAAGTCTTCTGAGGGCATCGCCTGTAATGGCCTGTTTCCTAGCCGTGAGGGCGGGGGGGTAGGGGAAGCTGAGAGGAAGAACCACCCCACCGAACACTTTCTGCGGAGTCAATTTTGACTCATTGTGTCCAAGGGGAGCTGTGATGTGTCCTTCCAGGAGCTGATAGCCAGGCCTTTCTTCTGAGGCACTACTGGGTGATGACAACTCCTTGGAAAGACGACCTAGACCCTCACAGCGGGCCAGTGTGTCACAGCATAATAAATGGAGGAAAGGAGGGAGTCTGCCTGGCTTGGCTCCCCAGTCAACGTTCCTGGAAGGCGCGGCCGAGATCAGTTGGCGTGTCCGTTGGGCAGTCTCAGACCCTGGGCTCACACCACCATTGTGCGGGTGGGACAGGACCGGGTTGGGTTCCGGTACCGGGTTGGGTTCCGGTCTGCTGAACCTGAGTGTTACCCACTGTTTAGCACCACCGCCCACCACCCAGTCAGAGCCCGAATGGGATCTAAGGGTCCCTAACCTTATCTCCCTTTGCTGTGAAATATTTTCATCTAAACACAGGCGATGTATCTAGAAAGATACATTTTATTTATTTTCATTTTTCGCTAATCAGATTTAGACAATGGCCGGGCAGGACGTCTGGTCAGCAGGAATCACCCAATGATACTGCACTTCTGGATGCGAAGACAAAACAAACCCACGTGGTGTTTTGAGGATGATTTCGTGGTGTTGTGAAGCCTTCCCGCCTTTGGATGGGGACTTCTGTCGGCTTTAATACTGAGACTAGCTCTTTGGTGCTGCCTCTGAGGACACGGGACTGGGAAACTGAAAGCTAGACCATCATTTCCTGTACTTGCCGTCTAAGGAAACAGGAACGTTAAACAATGGGGCCAATAGCAACAGAAAAGCCACTGCCTGGCGAGTGGATTCTGACTCGTATAACCCCTGGGACGGCTGAGAACTGCCCTGGTGGATTTCCGAGGCCAAATATCTTTAGTAGACGCAAGCCTCTCCTTCCTTCTGAACAAGAACTCAGGGAGGTGCCTAAAAGAGCCCAGGATTCCGTCTCACCCAGGTCAGCGGTTCGAACTCAAGTCACTCCTGGGGACAATGAGGCGCCTCAGCCTCAGAAACCCACGGGGGCAGTTCTCCCCTGTCCTGCAGTGAGTTTGGTTCATCATAAAACAGCCTGGGCTGAGCCCCGGTGGCGTAGTGGTCGTGCGCGGCACTGCGGCCCACTGGGTTGTAGGTTCAAATCCAGCAGCAAGGCTGGGCCTCCTACTCCCACCACCAGAAGGCCGTGATGCTCCCCCCCCCCCCCCCCAAAAAAAAAAAACTAAACGAAACTAAAAACAGCCTGAAGGAACTTGGCTAAAACATAGACCTTTATTTAATTGTCAGACTGCTGGGTGTCTTACCCATGGTCTCTGATGAGAAGCTAATAGTTGGTGCTTATTACACTCTCTTCGGGTACATGGCCACAGGGGCTAGTAGTGAGGGGTTTGCCTTTGAAAGGAGAATTCTGGAATACAGGGCCTGGGTGGTCCTGGGCAGGTAGAGAGCTGAGATCCACTGTACCGAGGGAGGAGGAGGAGAAGGAGGAGGAGGAGGCAGGGCACCCAAACCTTGGCCGCCTTCCCTCTCACAGCCCCGCCTGGTCATAGCCACTTGGGCCTCTTTTTAGCACGTGTGTGTGCGTGTGTGTGTTCGTTCCCCTATCCGAGATTCCGGAGTCCAGGTAATTGGGTGTTGTGCTGCTCCCGCAGTTTGGCACCACCAGCTGCTCTTTGGGAGAAACACAGGGTTTTCAACTCCCGTAGAGTCCCTCTCTTGAGAGTTACCGTCTTGGAAATCCACAGGGACAATTAATTCTACCCTGTCCTGTGAGGTCGCTTCTTGGTTTCGTTCCTATTTTATGTTACCTCTTTTGATCTGTACCCCAAAGTCATTAAGGTACCTGCTGTTGACTTAAGACTCCTGGCAGCCCCGTGTGTGTGTGTGTGTGTGTGTGTGTGTGTGTGTGTGTGTACAGTGCTGAGTGCACATGGGTTTTCCATTGCTGAGTTTGGGGGAGTCGATGGCCCAGGTTTTTCTTCTGAGATACCTCTGGAAGGGTTCAAAGCCCCAGCCTTTTGTCTACTTCCTCAAGAAGCGGTGAGAGCTTGGCTTCTAGACTAGCAAGGTCCACATTCTCTTTTCTGTCTGTAACTCTGGAGTTTGTAGTGGGGCTTAAAACCTAAGCGCCGGGGGCTCCCACTATAAACTGTAGCCATCCCAAGGCTCAGCTCTCTTGATCAAGTTCATTCTGACCACGGGGGAGAAATGTAGAAAGCTTTGTCCTCAGGCAGGGTGTTTGAAATCAGATTACTGCGAATTCCCTAGACGGCTGCAGGCAGGGGCCTAGGGACTTGTCCTTCATGGGAACTGGGCTACTGGGGCACTTGGTCTGAGAACCCAGCCCTACCCAGGTGGTCTAGGGCTCCAGAACCAATCTGGCAAACGTTTCAAGTGGGCAGCAGGCTACGGGTCCCCGTCGCGGGCCCTCCCTGATTGCACAGCCCCCTCTGTGACCATGAGGGATTGGTCTGCAGCCTCAGGCTTTGCGATGAATCTGTCGTGTGTCATGCTTACAATTTAGCCACCTGGCTGAAAATCCTTTGGACACCATATGGTCACGCCGCTGGCCTTCCTCTCCCTGATGAACTGCCCCTGCCTGGTCCTTGTCCTCTTTCAGCTTAATGAAAGCACCGCTGTGAAATATACGTGTGACTTGGGGGTCTTTCCTGAACCCGACCCTCAGACGGACCCAGAATCCTTCTGCTCGTCAAGGACACTTACCACTCACTCACTGTGGCACGCACTTACTCTCCTGTTAACTGGACGGGGTGGAGTCCAGCCTGTCAATCAGGTCACAGCTTGAAGGCCTCACTGGTCGGCATGAGGGAGAGAAATGGCTCGCTGGAGGCCAGCTGCACCCACTCTCTGCTTTGGGGTCTTGCCAGCAAGACCCATGGAGCTACCCTGGGGCAGCCAGAAAGTCCTGGGATGGAAGAGCCACGGGGAGACCCACCCCCACTGAGTCCACAAGACTCTGCACCCACGGGCCTGTGGTCTTCGTACATTCAGCATCACTGCATGAGGCTACAGAGGAATTTATGGACTACTGTTGACATATGGGGTACTCTCGGATTTAGGGACCTGATCTGGTCTGGGCTGTTTTCTGACTGCACAGTTACTCTGTGATATAAAGTTCTCTCTTACACACACTTGAGTGTCTCTGAATTTGTGTTTCTCTAGTTTACCTGGAGTAACGCACTCCCATAGCCGGCTGCCCAACCCACATTCAAGAAAAACAACTCAAAAGGTACAGTTTTATTTCAACTGAAAAAAAAAAAGTGGCGTTCAATACCCATCCCGTAACAAACTACAAACTCTTAAAATACAGAGTAAAAAGGAAATCCAACCAGTCTTGAGGAGGCAAAAATTTGGTTTCACAAGCTGAAAAATCCATTACAAAGTCTCTGTTGTATAAATATAGTCAGTCATTTCTTTAATGTAGAGTCAAACCAAGAAGAAAAAAAAAGACTTGTTGGCATAAGCAAGCCCCTGGTTCTGGCCTAAATCCCATCTCTCTTTCTATCCTGAGTCAGACAGGAGGTGTCTGTATGGTGAGAGTCCACCTGCACGTCTAGGATTCTGGGGAATCAAATGGACTTCCCCATCCGACCTCACTCCCTCAGTAGCCTGTGCAAGCCATCGAGCGTGCCCTGGCTTCAGGGAGACAAGGCTCCCTCTCCCGCACGTATGACCTCTAGGCGCATTCTCAGGCTGGTCTGGTGACACGCACACAGCCCATGGAGTATCCTGGAAGTCCCTGATTTGTACGTTTTCATTCAGGTGAGCCGCATCAACACACCTGCTCAAAGACGTTCAGCATGTCTGAATTACTGGGGCCCCCACAAGTGACCTCAATAGCATAACACAGGGACTCCTGACAGGTCACGAAGAGCTGTCCAGTCATATGACTAGGTCACTGGGTTTGAGGCTTTTCTGGGGACACTTAGTTTCAAGATGGCAGAATAAGTAAATCAAAAGGGAATGCCTCCCCTAATGTTTCCAGAACAATCTGAGGATCTTTTGTGCTCTATGTCCCCACAGAAAGTTATTCTGTGAGAAGGAGGGGCCCGGGGTGCTGGTGAGGCTACCGGACAGAGGCTTTATGGTGGAGCTTAAGAGCTGGCTATCTGCACCCATTTTGTGAAATTCCAGCATGGCCACAACTCTGAGAGCCTAACCGCCACACAAAAGGGGAGTGGATCTGGTTGGCTGGAATCATAGCGCCCCACCCCCCACCCCACCACCATCTGCTAATGCCCAGCGGGTGGTGGTGCCCCTCCAGTTCTCATTGACTTTCAGAGGACCATCATCTCTGGTCTGTCTGCCTCCCATCTGGTGACCAAGTGCCACTGGCAGAAGAGGGCAGTCTGAAACCACGGGCAGCTGGGCTCTCCACCAGTGAACTGGCGTTCTAGGCAGATGGTGGAGACAAAGACTGGCCTGTAGAAGACAGAAAGGGGGGATAGAAACCCTCTTTCTCGGTTTTGTTTCTTTAAATGCCTGGTGAGTCGATGTGAAAGTGGGTTGAAGAGCCACTGAGCGCACCCACTGGACGCATCTCTTGTAAAGGCTGCAGTCAGAAGTGGGGGCCAGAAGTCTTCCATTTTTTTTCCTTTTTGGGGGGGGGCTGGGGGGACATACACAAAAGACGTGAGAGAGGGGAGGACAAGGCTTCTGAGCAGCGAGCAGTAGCTGAGTCAGGCGAAGACCTTGTAAATGCCGCCCTGAAGAGTGTGTGGTTCTGTGGCTCGGGCCTGGCGCCTGGGAGTCATTTCCTGCTGGGCCGTTGAATCCGCCTGAGGACCCCAGGGTGGAGTTGTCTTTGGGGGAAGCAGCTCATCAGCTTGTTCTTGTGGGTGGGCTCAAACCGTCAACCCTGCAGTTAGCAGCCAGGCAGATTACCGACACAGCCTAGGGACACCTTGGTCAGTGCAGAAGCCATCTACTCTGCAGCACAGCAGGTGGGTGGTCCTGAGAAGCAGGCATGGCTCCCTCAGGGCTATCCCATGTGGGCTGGCTTCCTGGGAAGACCCCGTAGAAACCCGGACCTTCTCGTGTTCTTTCAAGACAAGACATAGCTATGCTCAACCTAGCTCCTGCCGTAGGGCCCTGGAGGACTCCGCCTGGGCTGGGAGTTTCCCCATCACCGTGGGGGAATGATGGGGAGAGCACAAGGCGTGGGGGGCAGCCAGGTGGACCAGGGCTCTGAGTCTTTCTCTCAAGGACCCTTTCCTTGGGCTCTCGTGAGACTGCTCATCCCATGGTTAAGAAAAGGTAATAAAACAAACAGCTCAGGCTAGACCATCGGAGCGAGGCCATTGACTTGTGGCACAAGCACATTCTGCCTGAGCGCCCCGATAGCGGGTCTGCTGGACTCGGGGGAACCGGGCTCTTGGTCTTGTGCTCAAAGTGTAGCGTTTCCCCCGGTGAAAAGGTTTAATCCGGAAACCTGCCATGCTCCAAGTTCAACTCTGAAGAGCCTTTTGTCAAGGGTACGTAGATAATAGCTCCTGTTTTAAAGCCACTTGGCTGGGGGGGTGGGGGTGGTAGGGGGGGTAGGGGGAGGTGAATAGGCAGTGCATGACAAGACAAAATAAAAATAAAAAGCTGTCTGTTGTAAATGCCCTTCTCTATTGCGTCTCGTTGTGCCGAACAAGACTGTCCCTAAGCATGGCCTCCTCACCTTGCCGTCCACCTATACCTTGCGCTCCCCTGCCACAGGTCCTCCAGGGGCCCCTAGAGCCTCCTCACAAACCCCCCCTGTCTCTCTCAGCAGGCCATCACCCGCCGACCCTCACCCCACAGGGCACGAGCAGTAGCTTCGACAGTTCCCAAGAGAGGCCTGTGCTCGGAACTAGGGCTATGAGAATTCCCGGCAAACATTTGAAGCTCCCGCTCCAGTGGCCGCACTGTACAGGGAGACAAAGTACATGCCAGGGAATTCTAATATCAAGTGTGGCTATATTTGGCAGGGTTGGGGCAAGCAGGATGTGGGTCCTCTATTTAAAAAAAAACAAAAACCTGAAATAGAAACTTCTGCTAAGGCCACAGTAAGAGATTTCCAGCAGTGGGTGCTGCGGGGAGCCTGCGCCCCATTGGCCCAGGCTCGCAGGGTGCTCTGCGGTGGGGGGGGGGACAGCCTCACAAGTCCACATCGGGGCCTCCGGAGGACGTCTTCAGGGGCACCGAGTCAAAGCCATCAGGCGTCCTCTGAAAGACACACGGGGACAGGAGCTGGCTGTTGGGCGCACTGACAAGTGGCGGGCACAGAGGAGAGAAAGGGGAGAGTGAGCCGGGGACAGAGAAGCCCTGACTGCCGATGGCCGCGTGGGCCCCCGTGGGGAAGCGATGCCCTCTGTCCCTCTTCTGGGCCTCTCGGGGAGTCTGCTCGAGGATGGGGAGCCTCTAGAAAAGACCCAACCCCCAAGCCGCAGCAGGTCCCAGGCCCCCGAGGGAGTGCGGGGAGGCCTGGGAGTCAAGGGCTAAGGGAGACTGCTGCTCTCCCGCCTGCAGTCTCCTGCCCCCAGCTGCAGCAGGGTGGTAGGGGTTGCACTGACAGGCTACCACCCAGGCACTCGCTCCCTCAGCAAACACCCAGCCCTGCCTCGGTGTGAAACTGCTCCACTGGATGAACGCACTGGGCCGTGACTCAGCAGCCCCCCAGGCCCTGCTCTGGACACCTGGGGGACAGTGGAGGGGCGGTGTAGCTGCCCACGGAGAGAAGGGTCATCCTAGAACTCACCTCTCCTCTCCTCGCCCGACCCTCCCGGCAAGAAGAGGAGGAGGGGGACGGTTAGTCCTTAGAACACGGTTTGGTTCAGCCCTTCTGGGCGCTAAAGGGCCCCAACAGACCACCAACTGGAGCGCATACTGGAACCCGAAAGGGCACCAGTGTGGACGTCGAGCAGGGAGGAGATAAGGCTTTGTGTGTGTGTGTGTGTGTGTGTGTGTGCGCACGAGAGGACACAAGGCTTCGTGTGTGTGTGTGCACACGTGCAGGGGTGGGCATTCACTCTCCAGGGAGCAGTGGGTGTCTAGTTCGGCCCTCCAGGGTGGTCTCGGGACCCTGGCCAGGCCCCTTACCTTGGAGGTCAGTGATTTGATTTTCCCCAAGATGGACTTCTTGCTGGTAAAGATGAGGTCATCCTCCACGTCCTCGCCTTCCATGATGGCGCAGCTGTCGGCGGCGGGCAGGTCGCAGTCCTTGAGGTTGGCGTTCATCACCAGCTTGGAGTACTTGTACTCCAGTCTACGGAACAGCCCAGCAGGAAAGAGAAGGCACTAGAACAGGGGTTCTCCACCTTTCTAGTGCCGCGACCCTTTCGTACGCTTCCTCATGTGCTGCTGATCCCCCAACCATGCCATGACTTTCGTTGCTACTTCAGAACTGTCATTTTGATCCTGCTATGAATCCAGAGATCCCTGTGAAAGGATCGTTCAACCCCAAAGGGGTCGGGACCCACGGGTTGAGAACCGCTGAACTAGGTGGGAGTGAGGAGGAGGGAGAGAGAGGCTGGCTTGCAAACAGCCTGTGCCCAGAGTCAGGAAGCAACCAGAGGGAGCCCTAGCAAAGTGATCTTGGGGCCTGGGGAGAGCAAAGGAATGCTGTGAATGCTTCAGGAGTGTGTGTGTGTGTGTGTGTGTGTGTGTGTGTGTGTGTGTGTGTGTCCGAAGCTTACTAGAAATAGTCTAACGGGGAAGTGAGTGAAGGGAGACAGAGGACAGTGTACAATATGACAAAATAATAACAATTTATAAATTATCAAGGGTTCATGGGAGAGTGGGGAGGGAGAGGAAAGTGAGCTGATACCAAGGGCTCAAGTAGGAAGACAATGTTTTGAGAATGATGATGGCAACAAATGTATAAATGTGCTTTGCATACAATGGATGCATGTATGATTGTGATGAGTTATATGAGCCCCCTCCAAAAATTATTTTAAAAAAAAGTTACGCTTTGGCCAATAAATGTGCGTTTATGACACCCGAGTGCCTTTTAAACAACAACAAAAATAAATAATGACAAAATCAGTGTTTTTTTTTGTTAGCGACAACAGCAAATAAACAGTACCCAATAAAATGATTCATTAAAAAAAAGGAGGGGGGGGGGCTGAGCCCCGGTGGTGTAGTGGTTGTGTGCGGGACTGCAGCCCACTGGGATGGAGGTTCAATCCCAGCAGTGGGGCTGGTCCTCCTACTCCCACCACCGAGAGCAGTGATGCCCAAAAACCAAAAAACAAAAAAAAAAAGGAGGGGAAGGGGAAAGAAGAACTTATACCAAGGGCTCAAGTGGAAAATGTTTGGGAATGAATGTGATAACGTGTGCAAATGTGCTTGATACAGATGAGGTAGGGAATGTTATTACAGCTCTAAGAGCCCCCAATAAAATTATTTTTTAAAAAGCCAAAAACACAAAAAGAACAGTGTCCCTGGCCTATCTTTTGAGAACAGCTCCTCACACACTGCTGTGAGGGAGGGGCACGGGATGACGATGCCCACGGTGCACATGTGGTCAGAGGGTCTGCTCTTGGATGCGCCCCTCCCTCGGAAGTAAGATGTGGTGGCCCGCCCCCGTTAAAAGGGACTGCCTAGCAAACTGCGGCTGGGTCTGCCCTACAGGCCTGCCCGAGGCGGACTCGACAGTGGGGGGGGGGGGTGTTTCACTTCCCAGCCCCGCCCTCCAGCTGCGCCCGGCTCCAACAGCAGCCCCCCTCCACGCACTTTTGGTTCTTTTTCCAGAAGTAGCAGGTGAGGGAGACGAGCAGGATGGCGGCGCAGGTCCCCGCCGAGATGCCCACTTTGAGCCAGAAGTCGATGGTTTTGCAGATGGTGACTTTCTGCTCGGGCAGGGAGATGCCGCCGGCGCACAGCTTCGGCTCGCGCCACACGTAGGTCGTCTTCTGCGGGCGAAAACCACGCAGGGCTCGCTCCCCAGCCCCCCGCCGTCCCTGGCGCCCCTCCGCGAGCCCGCACCCCGGGAGACGGCTACCTGGATGCCGGCCACACAGCTGCTGACGATGGCATGGTAGTCCGTGGGGGCGCAGAGGGGGCACGCCGCCATGCTCTCCCACAGGAAGTGGAAGTTACAGCCGTCGCAGGTCCCGTCCGAGCAGGCGCTAGCAAAACAGAAAGGGGGCCTGAGCGGGCCTGGTCGCCTCCGTTTGGCTGATAGTCTCCCCCCTACCCATGTGCCCCCCCCCCCCACGGGCCCCACGGCCGGCTGCCTGGTCCTCCTCACAGGCTGCACTCGTTTTTCTCTGATGCCTTCTCTGCTGACCCCCCC
>PVJH01010389.1:0-74093 GCA_004026705.1 Nesogale talazaci
CCCCCGTTTCTCTGAAAAGAGATACTATATAACAAATTACGAACCTGGAGATACTATGATTAAAGCAGTTCACTAACTGCACACAACAAATGAGTACAGAGTTGCTCTTAAATGAAGTGTTTTGAACCATCCAAATATACTTTCTCCTTAAGACTCATGAGTTTTAGTAGTATATTAAATTTTGTATGTATGTTACTTAGGAGTTTAAAAAACCCCAACAGTCCTTAAAATTTATATTCTTATAATTAAGTTTATTATAAGAAAGTAAAGCAGACTCTCATCTTTGAGTCTAATTAAGGATGAGAAAAGAATTTCTAAATTGTCCAAGATCTAATGTTATGAGATAATGGAATTAAATGCTCATTTTATCTACTATATAATCACAAATATCTTAACTGCTCTTAGAAGAAGGATCTATTAATAAGTCCACCAAAGATAAACACTTAGCCCCAAGAAATTCTTGGGGCTTATTGAGACCTTGAGACCTTATTGAAACATTGAGACCTTATTGGAAATCTAATAGGTAAAAAATTGTTAGATGTTTTAAAACTAGCTACATAAGTACAAAGTAGAGATAATAAATAAAAAATACTATTCATTGGGTCCCTACAAACATCTAGTTGCAAGTCAGATTGGTGTTAACTAAAAACTATAACGAGAATACTTGGATTACTGAAGCCTTGTATTTTTATTCTTATATTTCTTTTCATTTGTCTCTTCCCTTTGAATATCCATTCTCTCAATTGTCCTGACATTACCTAGGAATTCATGAAGTTGATCTATAAAGAAAAAAACCAGGTAGAAAAGGAAATCTCACCTGCCCAATAATGAGAGGAACCACAACAGTCATAAAGAGCTGAGAAAAAATCGATCGAAAAGGCACAGAAGAGGATGAGCCCAGCTGCAAAACAAGAAAACAAGGCGTTGGAAAGCTCTTGGCTCCATTATCAAACATTTATGTTAGTTAAATAATGAAATTAAAATATGGCAATGGTATACAGAGAGCAAATGCAGTTACTTTCAATTAACTGAATTTAATATAAAAGTATATTAGTATGTAATTTTTATTAGGAGACAAAGCAGAAAACAGATGTATTGCTTGACAATCATTTTACTTATGTGTGAAGACATTTCTGAATCGTAAAGTCACTCCATACCATCTGTACTCATTTGGTAGATATTGTACCTCCAAATAGATCAAGTGACTTTATTTCACCTGTCTACAGGTACCTAAAACAACCAAACATGTCTCATCAATCTCTTGATAACCTAATGTTTTTATTTGTGTAAACAGTATGACTTCTGTAACAGCATTGAAAAATTCCATTATTTCTAAATTCCAGTTCTCCCTAACTCTTTCAAGTCCCTTATTATTTCTTTCTATGTTAGACAAACAAAGAAGCTAATAATTACACCCTGTTTTATAGTACTTCTGTGCTTGAAGCTCCAGGTACTTTAGAAGTGTATTTTGTTCATAAATTTGAACTCTAAGGAAGTCCCTGGTACAAGATTGATACACACAATTTTCAGAGAATCTGAGGCACTGGATCAACAGAAATTTAAACTTAAAATGATAAAATTCTCTTTTTCAGATTTAAAGCACAGCATATTATGCCACAGAACTAGAGGCTGAAAGTCCAAACCTAGGTCTCAGCTACATTAATTCCTTCTTTCTTTTTCAGTGGCTTCAGGCTTTTCTTGATTCTTGGATTAGAGATGTTCTTCACCAGACTGTTGTATCCCCTTGTGTTTAAGTACCTCTGTGAAATATACTTCTTCCTTTTTGACCTCCCTAGTAGTTAGGACCCACATTACACTGATGTGATCTCATTAACATAGGAAAACACTATTTCCAAATAGGATTACATTCAGAGTTGTAAGGGTTAGGATTCTAACATACATGTTTGAGGGACACAATTTAATCCATAACATCATTGAAACTCTAGTATTTTTCGGGACCTATAGTGACCCAGTTTGTTGCTCCTCCAATATACTTCAGCAGAACCCCAGGCATGGCTCCACAATGACACTGAGCACACTGAAGTTTAGTTGTCCTGACTGGGGCTTTTCTCCATTAAGTCTTGAGCATCATGACAACAGAGAGAATGCTCTGTTTATCTTTGGATATCAATTGACTTGCATATTACTACTCACATAAGTGCTTAATAAATGAAACTCAAAACCTCACACTCATCAAGTAGAACTGCCCCTGTGGGTTTCTGAGACTTTTCAAGTTCAAAGCCATCATGTTTACAATGTTAGAAGAGAGGCAGCTGAATTCAGGGTTAGAACTTTCCAGTGCAGAATCGGGGATTGTTCAGCCCATGGTTAGTATAAGTTCCTTGAAATCATCAATACCACTTAGTGTCAAATGTTTTACCAAAGAGAAACAGCTCCAGCCATCACATTAAGGGTAAGTTAGTTTTGATTCAGGATAGCTTGAGAATGATGTTATAAATAACCAAATGCCTGTTGGCAGGACAAAAGTTCCCTACCCCTGAAAGTGACAATTCCTGATCAGCATCTGCCATGTAGATCTCACACATTCCTGGCTTTTTCTTCCTCAACTCAATGAGTTTTGTCTTCAATTAATAGTCTTAAAATACCATATTCCCTCTTTTACCTGTTGCTTATTCAGGAACTGATACAGAAAATTCACTTTTCCATGTATAGAATAAATGTGTGCAGAATGAATAAACAAGGTAATTTGTATACACTAGGTGCTGAAAGTGACAAGATTCTCATTCAGAATCATATCCTTGTTGCATGTTTTCTCTATAGTTTAAAAACATATAAAATGAAATCTGTATCAAAATCTCGTGTTATACTACTGGCATAGTGCTGATCTGTTGAGCTGTGAACCTCAAGGTTGGCAGTTTGAGACCCGTAGCTGTGCAGGCAGGAGAAGGACAAGGTAGCGTCTCATAAACACTCAGAGACAATTCTGCCCTCTCCTGTAGGGTCCCTATGACTCAGAATTGACTCAATGGCATTGAGTTTTAGTTTAGTCATGAAAAGTATTTGATTTTTTTTCCCCACTGCTTATTTATGACTCAGACCAGCCAATTCTAATGCACCTCTAGGACAGAGGGGATTTTGGTCACAAACAGGTTGGCCTGGGCCAAGGACTTGAGTGTGAGTGACATGCAGGCCGGGGTTGGGGTGGGGAGGAGGATAGAGGAAGGAGAAGAGAGGAGAAGGGAAAAGGGGTGTGAGAGAATGAGGGAGTGCAGAGTAGAGATGGACTGTTTGTTCTTGGTTTGCAGTTCTTACCCCTATACCTTAGCTCCTTAACATTGCTTTGGAAGGGTTGGACCTAAGATGGACAGAGTCCTCTATGTTTAAGGATATGAAACCAAGAGAAGTGACTTCTAGTTAACAATGCACACGGAGCTGTGGCTGTCACGCAAGCATTGGACCACTTACTAACCATAACCTCTGAGAGGTTGGTGGTTCAAAGTCACCAGCTGGTCCTCAGGAGAAAGAGGAAGCTTTCTGTTCCCATGAAATCATCGTCTCAGGAACCTGTACTGGATTCCTATGTGTCAGAAACAATTCAGTGGCAAGGGGGTTGATGGCCTGCCTTGCACCCAACCACTGCTTTGCTAGAAACTCAGCTGAATTCTAAATTCAACTTGAAAGTGGCTGAGCTAAGAGAAAAAGGAATTAACACTGCATTTCGAGGCTATTATGGACTTTCATTTGTGGGAAAGACAAGTTGCCATATAAAAGACCATTTGCTTACTCAATACCCAGGAGCCTCAAGCTGTGAATGGCAGTGAAATGGGGCTATGTGGAAAAAGGGAGGCTGGTCACCATCTCCAAGATCCATCATCTCCTAACCCGTCTCTGATCTCTGGTCCACTGGATTAGGAGCACAGGTATGGGTAGTCTCCTCCCAGACCTAGTCAGATCAGAGAGAAGAGCCATCTGTCCAGGGATATAATTAGCTCGGTGCAAGCAGCCAGGCAAGGAAGGGCAGGGAGGTTGGGGAGGGAGGCACACCTGAAGGCCACTGTAGAAGCGGCCCGGGATGGGAAAGAAACCTCAGTCAGGGAGTTCAATTTGGCAAAAGTCCTTTCTTTTGAACTGGCCCCAGTCCTGTAGCGGTGGTCAGGGCGACAGCACAGAGGTGCCCTTGGGGAAGTTTCTGAGGCTATGAAGGATGCCCTGGCATCCAGAAGAAAGAAGTCTGAGCATCTGGCACAGGGCAGCAAATAAAAGCCTGACAAGAACTGGACTAGGCCCCTCACTTTGTATGCAGAGTTGATCTTAACTGAAGCAGAAGGAAGCACGCTGCCAGGTTGTTTGGTTCTTTGCATTTTAATAAAGAAAGACCAATGCATTCATAAGGAGCATCAATAATTTGCACATCTGGTTAAAGGTACAGGTTCTGGACAAGCATGTAATCAAACAAATGCCATGAGGTCCTCCTTGAGTTCCCCCAGCAGATTGAGAAATAAAATGTCATACTGCCCACTCTTGCTTTGAGATCTATCAAGCTTCAGCGTCCAGGCGTTTCTACTCCAGATTCCTCCTGGCATTCTTTATAACATTATTTGAAGGCCATACTACTCAGGCATTTAATTAACTCTCCTAATGTGATGACTGGGACATGCTTCTCTTTGGTGAGGCATGTGATGTTAGCTGGTATGATGATCTCATGGACTCTGAGTGGCCAGAGGGCCAGATGGTCCCCATCCTTGCTAGATAAGCTTTCTGACACTTAGCCAACCTAAATCTCCATTTTGCCTTTAATTCTTTCCAGGATGTAGTGCTATCAAGCAGACCATTCACATCCATATTAATTTGTTTTACCATCATATGCTAACCAGAAATGCACAGGTGAAAAGTAAGTCGGGGTGGGGTAGGGTGGGGGTGGAAGATGCAAGACCAGTGTGTGCAATCACTCAAGGGAAACAGAATGCCTCCCATGAGCCAGGGGCACCTGCTGGGCACTGGAAACATACACACCTAGTGAGCAACGCACAGACCTGTTGCTTTCTAGGAGAGAGGAGCAGGTGAGCCCGCTCTGTGTGCCTCCTCCTCACGGAGTACACGTGTGCGTCTTTTTGTGGACACATAACGAGGGCATTTCTTACCTTTCCTCAAGACTCACTTCAGGCATCATCTCTTTCAGATGATTTGTTTCCTTCAAACTCCCCACCCAAAACGTGGAATTGGCAGCCCATCTTCTGTGGACTAACCACTACTCTCTGTGGGTTTTATCCTAACTCTCCGAACATTTGGTGGCTCTTGTTGCTAAGTTGGCCTCTTCCTGTAGTGTACACTCCTGCAGGGAGAGGTCTCTGCCTTGTTCAGGCTTGTGCTAAGTAGTGCACTTCAGAGACACGTAGAGGGCTTGTACAACCCAGATAACTTGGCTTCACCCCTGGTTTCTGATCTTGTAAGCCTTGGGAGGTGGGACAATAATTTATATTTCAAAGATCATGCTCATAAAGTATACAGAGTTCATTCTTTAAGAAATATGCTTACCTGGTAGATGCTCAATAAATGTGGGCCCTATTAATGAAAAACCACCATATATTGGTAGAAAATGTGGCTTAGAAATGTTTTCTTTCTGTCCTTCCAACTTCATGTAATTTACAACTCACTCCCTGCCAACTAATCAACTTACAGTAATCTTATGGGTCGGGATAGGACCACCTTGGTGACTTTCTGAGGGAGTCTTTATGGGTGTGGAAAGCCTCATCTTTCTCTCTCAGAGCAGCAGGTGGTTTTGCACTGCTGACCTTGTAGTTAGCATCCCAATAAGTTGGCAGGACTTCAGTAACTTAATTCACCTGACATCAGCAATGAGCGGCCTTGCTTCATGTCCTGAGCCTCTGGCAGCTCCATATCAATGGGCTGCCACAAACACTGTTGAAAGATGTTCAGCAAAATTCTACTTGGATATGATATGAATGATACCGCGGTACGATTTCAGCAGCCTATTGAGTCCCCTTTCTTTGGAATCTCTTACAGTCAGTTAGCCAGGGAGCTGTCTTCCAAATTTTCTGGCACAGATGAATGAATGTTTCCAGTGCCTCATCAGCTTATTGAAATATTTCAATTGGTATTCATTTCATCAATTCCAGGGCACTTCTTTAAAGTGCAGCTTGAATTTCTTCCTTCAGCACCATTGGTTCTTGTTTACATGCTATCTCATGAAATGGAATGTTGACTAGTTCTTTTTGGTTCAGTGACTGCATATTCCTTTAATCTTCTTTGGATGCTTCCTTTTTCATTCAATATTTTGCTAATATTGCAACTGAAGGCTTGATTTTTTTTCTTTAAGTCTTTCAGTTTAAGATATCTTTTTTGGTCTTCTAACTCCACAGCTGTTGGAATTTCATTTTATTTGACTAAGTCTTCTTGAGCTTCTGGGATGAATGCTGAGAATATCAGAAAGATGTATGCTTGTGTTTCATTGGCTATGCAAAGGCATTTGACTGTGTGGAGCATAACAAACTCTGGAAACCCATGAGAAAAATGGGAATTCCAAAAAACTAAATTGTGCTCATGTAGCATTGAACATGGATCTAGAGGTAGATCCTTTGCTCAAACAGAGCAAAGGAATATTCCATGGTTTAAAATTAGGAAACGTATGCATCAGGGTTAGATCCTCTCACCATACCAATTCAATCTGAATGCTGACCAAAAAGTTAGAGAAGCTGGATTATGTGAAGAAGAATATGGCATCGGGATTAGAGGTAGGTTTATTGACAATTTGCAGATTATACAACCTTGCTTGCTGAAGGTAGGCAGGGCATGAAGCATTTACTGATGAAGATCAAGAATTGCAGCCTTCAGAATGGATTACAACGCAATGTGAAGATGACCAGATCCCTCAGTAACATGATGATAAATGGAGAAAAGACTGAAGTTGTTGTCAAGGATTTCACTTTGCTTGGATCCACAATAAGTGCTCATGTAAGGAGGATCAAAGAGATCAGACGACATTACACTGGGTAAGCCTGCTGCACAAGACCTCTTTAATATGTTGAAAAACAAGGATGCCACTTTGAGAACCAAGGTACACCAGACCCAAGCCACAGTATTTTCAATTGTGTCAGAGATATGTGAAAGCTTGACATTGAGTAAGAAAGACAGAAAATGGAATTCATTTAAATTAGGTTGCTGGTGAAGAATACTGGCAGCACCATGGACTGACAAAAGAACAAACAGATCTATCTTGGAATTAGTACACCCAGCATGTTCCGTAGAGACAAGGATGACAAGAATTCATCTCAAGTAGCTTGAACATGTCATAAGGAGAGACCAGTCCCTGGAGAAGGGCCTCATGCTTCCTAAAATAGAGTCACAGTGTAAAAGAGGAAGAACCTCAACAAGATAGATTGACACAGTGGCTACAGCAATGGGCTCTAACATAAGAAAATTATGAAGATGACAAAAGACACACAGGGTTTTGTTCTCTCTACATTGGGTCACTATCAGTGGGAACTGACTATGACACCTAACAAGAACACAACAACTTCATTCACAGGTCAAAGATCGTATCACGACAAGGAGCCCTACTGAATCTTTTAACATTACCACCATAGCAATCCAATAGTGTGTTTTCGATGTGCCAGACACTACTTTACTTGGTTAATTTATGTTGAGTAATTTAATCCTCACAACAACCCCCTGAGGTATGTTTTACTATTCAATTTTCAAATGAAACAAAAGTGGTAGAGAGCCTGTTAACAACCGTCTAAGGTTACCACAGGTAATAAGGGATTAGAATTAGAGCCCAGAAAAGGAAGGCCCCCAAGTCCACATGCGTAATTTCTATGCACCAACAAACAAACTCACTGCCATCTACTCAATGCCGGCCCATATCCACCCAATAGGACAGGGCTGACGTGTCCCTGTGAGTGTCTGAGACTATAATTCCTTACAGGACTAGAAGCTCCATCTTTCTCCTGTGGAGTGGCTGGTGTTTTCAAACTGGTGACCTTGCATTTAGCAGCCCAATGTGTAGCCACTGTCCCACCAGGATTCCTTTACAGCATATTCCAGAAGGTACTAAAACCCATTGCACTGCCATTGAGTCGATTCTGGCTAAGTGACCCTATAAATTTTGGAGACTGTTGATGGGAGCAGAGAGAAGCTAGTGCATTCAAACCACCAACCTTGTGATTAGTCAAAAAACTAAGCCACAGTGCCACCAGGGCTGCCTAGAGATGTTATGTTAAAAACAAACAAAAAACCCAACTTCACAGCCATCTGGTCTGACTCATAGCGTCCCTATTGGACAGTGTAGAACTTGTGGGTTTCCAAGGAAGGTCTCTAAGGGAGTAGAAAGCCAAGTCTTTCTCCCTCAGTGGCTAATTTGGAACTGCTGACCTTGCTCCTTGCGCTTAACATCCCAATACATAATTACTACGTCAGCAGAGCTCCTCACCGAAAAGAAAGAGAGGCAAAAGTGGGGGAGGGATCAGGAGTGGAAGTCAAATCTGGGCTCCCATTTTCTTGTCTTTTGTAGACGTAAGAGGGACTGTGGGTATGGAGGACAGGGAGGGGGTTACATGGAGCTGGAACTGTGGAGGCAGGCAGAAGAAGAGGTCAGAAAAGCAAAAGAAAAACAACAACTGGGTAATCCACGGTTGATGATTCTAGTCTTTCCCTAGTGGTGTGTTTCATCAAAACCAAAGACACAGAATGTTGCTTGAATGACTTTTCTCAGTTCTCAAGGATTGCGCAAATCTAGCCCTACTGTAGATGCTGGAGAGAGGAGTTACTTCAGTACATGTAGAGGATGCTGTATGCATCACATTAGGCCTTGATCCTCTAACCGGGCCCTGAAAAGCTAAGTGGAAGCAAGATGGGCTGACATCAACCTCCTCAATTTAGAAACATTTTCATTTGGAACAAATCGAGTGAGAGTTCCGTCAGCAAAACACTATGGGGCCAAACTAATCAAACTCAAAATGACACCTACTGACAGTTCTCCTAGAGGAGAGAGTTCTAGTGAAGAGATGTTGATTGTCATACAGTTAGAAAATAGTGCATTTTTAATCATGCTGTAAGCGAGCTGACCTGTACATTGTCATGAATGCATGCAGGCTTCACTTGCTCGGCTGTGTAACCTGCTATCAGGGAAATCCATTGGCCATGGGCATCTCTGTTATTTGTGTCCCTCTTTAGCTTTTAAATATTATTGCAGGGCTGAGCCCCGGTGGCGTAGTGATTGTGCACGGGACTGCGGCCCACTGGGATGGAGGCTCAATTCCAGCAGTGGGGCTGGGCCTCCTACTTCCACTACCAGAGGGCAGTGTTGTCCCCCCAAAAACAAACAAACAAACAAACAAACAAACAAACATTATTGCATTAAATAATTCAATCCTGATAGCTTTATCTTTCATAAGAACTACATTCTAAGGAGGATAGTCATGTTAATGTTAATGTTAATGTTAGTCAATGTAAAAATTGCTTTTGCTAGAAAATCAGGACAATGTTACTTTGGACTTTTTGTCTATTTTCCATGCAGTAGCTATGGAGTCCTGGCATGGGAAGAGAGGCTGGGGAGAATGAGTTACTTACTATGAAATCTGACTTCCTTTTATCCATCCAAGGACATGCTCGTGATGTGTTGTCTGTTCTTCACATAGTCAATGATCAGAGAAATGTCTCTTCCTCAGGCCCCATACTTTAAAATTTCTGTTTTCTATCTCTCCCTGTAAACTGCAGCTCTTCTTTCATGCCCTGGGTCCCTTGTCTCAAAAGGATACCTGCAAACTAAGTTGACTACTTCTACAAAACTGACTACTTAAATGCATCCCAGATGACAAGCTCAATATAAAAATGACTATGATTTTTTAAACCCAAGTTGTAGGAACAATGACATGAATAGACATGTGGACACCTACATTAATTGCACACTTTATTTTTTCCTTTGCTATACTGTGGTGGGTTGCATGTTGCTATGATGCAGGAAGCTGTGCCCTAGTATTTCAAACACCAGTTGGGATATTCATGATAGAGAGAGTTTAGTGGAGCTTTCAGACTAAGAAGATGGGAGCAGCTGTTTACTTCTGAAATTATAGTAACTGAAAACCTTATGAATAGTAGAACATTGCATGCTGAAGTTCCAGAAGATGAGCCTCATTAGTTGGAAGGCACTCAAATTAGAACTGTGGAAGAGCTGGCACCTCAAAGTAGAGTTGACTTTATTGATATGGATGGAGGAAAACTTTCAGGACCTTCCTTTGCTGGTGGAACATGACTGACGGGACATGAGAAGAAACAGATGCAAATGCCCATTAGTAACCAGAACATGAAATGAATGAAGGATAAATCTAGAAAAATTTGAAATTGTTAAAAATTAAATGGAGATTAATGATATCCTAGGCATTAGTGTGCTGACCTGGTATTGACTATTTGGATTCAGACCATCATATTATAATTTACAATGCCAGCAATGTCAATTGAAGAGGAATGGTGCTGTTTTCATGGTTAGAAAAAGAAAATTTCAAGCGCTATTGAAGTGATGTCAATGATAGGGTTATATTCATATACAAACAAGGAAGACATGTTAATAGGACAATTACTCAAATTTATGTAATGACTATTAAAGCTAAATATGAAGAAATTGAAGAATTCTACCAAGTTTTTGAGTCTTCAATTGATCAAACATACAACTAAGATTTATTGACAATTACTGGAGATTGAAATGTGAAAGTTGGAAATAAAGATGAAGGATAAGTAACTGGAAATATGGCCATGGTGACAGAAATGTAGCTGGAGTTGCATGAGGGGATTTTGCAAGATCGACAACTTCCTATTATAAATACCTTTTCTCATCAACATAAATGGACTTCACTAGGTGAAATACACAAGAATCGGACTGTCTGTGGAAGAAGATGACATAGAAATTTAACATTACCCTCCAGAACAAGGTCAGGGGCTAACTGCGAAACAGACTATTAGTTAGTTACTCATGACCAAGCTCAAGTTGAAGGTGAACAAAGTTAAAATAAGTTGATGAGAGCCAAAAGATGACCTTGAATTTACCCCATCTGAATTTTGAGACCATCTCAAGAGTAATTTAGTTGGATTGAACACTAATGACCAAAGGTGAGGAGTTCTGGCATGACATCAAGAACAAATGATTATATGAGGGAAGTAAAAGGTCATTAGAAAGATGGCAGTGAGAGCAGTTCTTCCACTCACCGTCAGCTGCTTCAATGATGTCGAAAAGGTAGGTAAGTGTTTGCTTAGTATCCTCGTGTTTCCATGTGATCATCCCCATATCTAAAGAGGGCTTCATTTCCTTATCTAAGACCATGACTACATGTTTCAAGAGGTCTTAATGTTAAGTTGAATTTTAATCCTGGATAATGTTCTCATGGCATAGTGTCAAAGTCTTACTGACTTTCTCTTGCTCAGCATTATGGTATATAAACACATTGGTGGGGTACAGAATTATGCTCCATAGAAGAGGTGACAGGGCTCTATCCCGTGTACTTTGGTCAAATTATCAAGAGCGAAAAGGACATCAGACTTGAAAAAGTAAAAGGCAATGAAGAAGAGGGAGACCTTCAATGAGATGGACCGACAGAGTGCGTGTCATAATGGGCTCAATCAAACAGCAACAAGGGTGAGGCTGGCTCAGGACTGGCTCGTGCTTCCCTGGTTCTACAAAGCATCCGGATGAGTGGGAATTGAGTCACGAGGGACTAAGAAAACCAATTTAAAATTATGGAGCTTGAATACATGACAGTGCTATTCAATACCTGGCTTCCTTATTTTTAATTACAGCTAGGTACTTTATCTTAACTCTCAGAATGAGAGAAAAGAGGTTTAGATATTGCTTCCTTTCATCTCTTCTTTTGAGTGAGATGCCACGAGGAAGGTGTGAAGTTGCTATAAAGAAGAATGCTAGGAACTGCACCCACCCCATGGGACCAAACCCAAACTCACTGCCATTGAGTCAACACTGTGGGTTTCTGCTACTAACTGTATGAGAGTAGAAAGTCCAGTCTTTCTTCCATGGAGATGTTGGTGGTTTCGAACTGCTGACCTTTCAGATCACAGCCCAGCGAGAACATGGGTCGGGAAACTCTGCTCTCCAGTTCTACCTAGCTCTTTAGGGATGTACAAGTGGCTCTGAAGTAAAGTTGAAAACGAAAAAAACAACTTCCACAGTTTCATTTATAAAAAACTTACAAGCCATTTCTCAAATAAGGGTGATTTCATTTGCTTGTCAAAAATATATTTATGAAAAGTGTGTATAAATGTACATATTTATGGCTCTTGAATAATTTTTAAACTGTTGTAAGGGACAGGATTGGCTCTTTCATCTCAAAATCCCTGCCCTAGACTGGGGACCAGGATTGAAAGCCGACTGCTCACCTGCTCTTGCTTCCCTTGGCTCTCTGGCCTCTCCCTGTGCACGACCGTGCTACACTACATTTCATGTTGTACACTTCTCTCCTCGACTCTTCTCTATTATTTGCTCTGGAGTGAAAACTCTAATAATGCTGTTGAATCCTGGGTTTGTGATGAGGAACATGAAGGGCAAGGAAAGACGGGCACGTTTGGGAGTGCTGTTCGACGGCTGCAGACTCGGGACCATGCACACGAGAGAGCTTACACTAGACAGGGGGTACCCTGAGTCACAGCAGACATTTCCAGCCCCCTCTTCATTCTCCTCAGATTGAAAGAGCACACGGTGCACAGTTATGAAAACAAAGACCAAGAAGCCAACAGCTCTTACATAATTAGTGTTTTCTATTTGGGTCATTTACCTTTAAAGTGTTATGAATCATATACTATTTCAAATTTCTAACTTAATTTTAATTTTATTTATCTGATTTTTGATATCTGATTAGAGGCTTATTGCAGGAAGAAAAATTCTGAATCGATCACTGTCCTATTCACAGTACACATCAGGTACTCCATATCAGATAAATGAGTGGGCATTTTATTTATGTCAGATACTTTTTAGGAGAAGTGAAAGGAAAGATCTTAATGATTAGGCTGAAATCTTAACATTTTTCAACATTTGTATATAATTCTAAGCATTCATCACTTACCCACTTTTCTATTCTTTCCCTTTTATGAGGGATTCCTCTTTCCAACAAGTATTTGTTAATAACAATAACAATTTTTATTAAGTAATAGACACATACATGATTCCTGGCCAAGCAGCATTTAGAATCTAGCCAACACCATTTGTAACAGAAGGGAAAATATATATTCAAAAGGAAAATTAATGTGGAATTTTAAGCAATAAATTTATAAGTATAGCTTTTAAAACTAGATTAGGCTTTAATCCTTGTGGGTGGAAATTCTATGTACTGATGCCTATCCACTCACACATAAACATTTCTGTATATGTTGAAAATATATTGTCAGATAACTCTGGTAATATGTATATAAAAGTACTTTGGCTTTTGGGAGAAAACTCTGCTGAATCAAGAAAAATAGCACCACTCTCCCTGTCAGTCACAGTGAATAGTGGATTCCTTTACCTACAAGATTGTAAAATGATGTAGATTACAGAGATTATGAAATTACAGAACCTTAATGTTTAAATTCTAAGACAGTCCCTCATTAAGGTCTGAAGTGGCAAACTATTGCATCTAATGAATCTTATGCAGAACCCTGACACCTTTTCTAGGATGAAAGTATACTTCTTTGCAAAATGTCAATTTTTTTTTGTTTCTAAGCCAGTGGATAATTGCTTTGAATGTTGCCACCTATTTTTGTTTTGTTTTTATTAAAAGACCACTTGATTGGGGCTCTTACAACTCTTATTACCATCCATACATGAATTATATCAAGCATATTTGTACATATGTTGCTATTGTTTTTTTCCTAGACATTTGCTTTCTATTGAGCCCTTGGTATCCGCTCTTTTTAAAAAAAATCATTTTATTGGGGGCTCATACAACTCTTATCACAATCCATCCATCCATTCATTGTATGTCAAGCACATTTGACATTTGTTGCCCTCATCATTCTCAAAACATTTGCTTTCTATGAAAACCTTTGGTATCAGCTCATTTCTCTCCTCCCTTCCTGCTCGCCCCTTCCTCATGAGGCCTTGATAATTTATAAATTACTATTATTTTGTCATATCTTACACTATCTGATGTCAATTTAAATAACTAAACGTGCCCATTGGTAGAGTGGTAACATGTCAGGCTGCTTCATGGGGTAGCAATGAGGCTTTCTGCTTCCGGCAAGATTTACAGCCTAGGCAATCCAGCAGGGAAGTTCTCCTCTGTGCTTTCAGGTCACTGAAGTTGTGAGTTGGTGGGTGAGAACATTCGCATGCGTCTACCGCCCACAGTTTGCTTCTACAAGGGTACAAAGTAAGGCTGAGAAGCGTTACAAAACATCTTCACGATGACATAACTGGATTTGGCTGCAAATAGATCCATTTTATGCTTCTCCATCATCTCAGGCTGCCTCATGACAAATAATAGGGAAGGCAAATCCATTAATTTCAAAATGACTTCATAATAAGGAACGTGTCCAAGAAGGTTGAACAAGTAACAAGAAGATAGCAATTTTAAAAAAAGCTTCACACCAACTGTTTGGATGGAGGCATCATTCTTTCCAATCATCCATTCAAAGAGGGGTTTTGAGCAGCCTCAATGGCCAAACATTATTCTAGGTACTGGAGTCACAGTAGTGACCCACAGTAACAAGCTGCTGGCTCTCCAGTGGTGCTTACATTCTAGGTGGGGAATGTAGAGAATAAACACTTTGGGGAGCTGCATAAATGTCACATATTAATACATTCTTTGAAAAACAATAAAGCAGGGTGGGTGGGTAGAGAGGTATTGTATACTATTAGATAGTATATGATTTCCTATAAACTGGTCAAGATGGGATTTGGTCAGAGACCTGATGCAAGAAGAGAAGGAAGTGAGGAGGATGCTTGGGGAGATTATGGCCGTGACTATGACATGAGCCATGCTGCTTCTACTACAATCTAGTTTCAACCCAACCATCAGAATTATCCTTTTGAAAATGTATGTCAGAATATTCTCTCAATCGAAACCCTTTGAATGCCTTCTTGAATCTCTCAGATTAACATTCAGAGTCTTTCCATAGAACTTCAAGACCTTCTATAATTTGACTCTCACCATGTCTTTTGTTTTGTCTCCTTTCCCCCCCTTTTGTTCATGACATTGCAGTCACACTGGTCTTCTTGCCATTCCTTAGGGACAGTAGGCACACTCGTACCTCAGGACCTTGGCATTTTCTGTTCCTTCCCCCAGGAACACTCATCCGCAGAAGGCTCACTCCAGTTATCAACTTCAGTCCTTGGTTCCAATACCATTTTCTCGGTGATCCCTACAATGTGAAAACCCTATTTCAAATCCACTCCTACACTGGCACTTTTTATTCCCCATTCTTACTTTTGTTCTTGAGTATGTATAAGCCATCTGACTTTTTAAAAAAAAACTATATTTTTACTCATTTCTTTGCACTAGTATGAGAACTGCATGAGAACTACAATCTACCTTTTTTCTTCCTTGATATTTCCTCAGTCCTCATGGCAGTTCCTTGCTCAGGAGCTCATACATATCACCAAATGAGTAATGGCTCAAAAAACAACAACAACCCCACAACAAGACAACTCACATCCACTGTCACCCCTAGCAACTCTACAGGACAGAAGAAACAAACTTCTCTGTGTGGTTTCCAAAACCAGACATCATTGTGGGAGCGGAGTGAGCCTCAGCGTC
This sequence comes from Nesogale talazaci, assembly GCA_004026705.1. NCBI lineage: Eukaryota > Metazoa > Chordata > Mammalia > Afrosoricida > Tenrecidae > Nesogale > Nesogale talazaci. The sequence continues at coordinate 15,714 of PVJH01010389.1, forward strand.
CTCTAACAGACCAACTGCGGGGTTCAGACTCCTGTCCTGTGGTCAGCAGCCCACCCATCACACAGCCCACTATGCCACCAGGCTCCGTCCATGAGTGTTCAATAAGTATAAACATACTTTTTGAAGTTTTTGCTTTAAAAGAGATCATAGAAATGGAGTGCTGGTAGGTTGATTTTTAAAGTTGTATAATATTATCAAATGCTTTTAGGCTGATGAAAGTGATCCAGCAGATAAGGAACATTTGATAACATAGAAGAAAGAAGCAAATGTAGGGAACTTACGTTACCCAGGCAAGAAGAAATGGCACCTGGTATATCCCTGGAGGAACTGGCAAAGCCATAGAAATAGAAGCGGAGGCAAAGAATACAGCTACAGCTGAAAGTAGGTGGGGATCTTGCAGGATTGCTTCAATTGCTTCTAATTTTTCCACCAGATGTTCTTTTTCTTTCATCAACTGAGACATATACAGAAACAAGGCACCAAGGCACTGGGTATTTGAGAAGCAAACAGAAGGTGTGAAATAGTTCTCTATTGAAGTGGGAGAGTGGAACGAGGGAAGATGGCGGCCAGATAGGAAGCCCACGCCCGGAGCTCCTGGAGATCGGTGAGTAGGGGTACCTTGGGGAAGGGGGGGGGGGGGCTCTTGAATTGGGTTCTGTGACTCCGGGAAAGCTCAGAGCCCTCCTGTGAACCAGGAGCAGCTGCTACCCTCATGCCCGCGCTCCCCACGGATGCCAGCAGAGACACCCCCACAGATGCTGCCAGTTCTTTGTGCTGGCGGGATCCAGGGTGCCCGCTCCATGACCGCGAGACCAGGGACCTGCAGTGCATCGGCGTCCGCGTACAATCGCTGACCAGTCCTCCCTATCCCAAGGTGCCCAGGGTGCCCCCAGGGGGCACTCCACGCAGACCCCCACCTCTTGCTCCCCACCCGCAGGGACTCCTGTGCCCCCAGCGGAACTGTGGGCCAGCCCCTCCCCCACCCAGGAGGCCCACGCCCAGGTGCACCTTAAGGGCGCCACCACTGCCCAGGATAAGACCAAGCCATCCCCTTAACCCACGCCCACCACCCGGGCCACACTTTCTAACAGGAGCAAAAGGAACGCCCGCACTCCCCACAGATGCTGCCAGTTCAGGGCGCCCGCCCCACAGCCCTCTGCAGAGAGGCCCACCTTACATTGTCGCCTGGGCAAACAGGCAGCCAGACCTCCCCACCCCAGAGTGCTAGAGGATTTTTCTGACCTATCTGTGGCAAGTGCCCCTAGCCAGGAACAGACCACCCAACTCCCACCCCATCCCCTAACCCACTCCCCTGCTCAGCCAACACGCTCCATCAGATCTGCAAGGCCCAGCTGCAAACAGCTCCTGAGGAAAGCTATAAGAACAGCCTCCTAAAGAGAGACCCCAGGGCCACACAACTCCAAGGAAAATGCCACCTAATTCGAATAAATCAAACAAAAAACAGCTAGCTGCTTCCAGGGTATCAAGAAAAGAGAAACTAAATCTGATGCAAGAAGACCAGCTGGACCTAACAGCAGTCATAGAAAATGCGGAGATTGATCAACCACAGAAAGAAATCTTCAAGATGTTACTAACACGTATGCAGCTCTTAAGCGACGCATTAAAGAAGAAAGAATTGATACAGGAGATAAAGGCCATGCACCAAAAGGAAATCCAAGAACAAAGGAGTGAGCTAAAAAAACTAATAGTAAGCTCTCAGATTTCACCCAGAGAATGGAGGAGGCAGAAAACAGGACAAGTGACCTAGAGGACTTGCAAGCAGAAATTAATAAATGGGAGAAAAAATCCAGCAAGTCTATGAGAGAAGCAGAAGAAAATATTAGAAGCCTGGCTGATACTATGAAAAGAAACAACATTAGAATTATCAGTCTGAAAAAAAAAAAAAAGAATTATCAGTCTGCCAGGGATGAGGCATCAAGAAAACCAACATCCAAAATAGTGAGGGAATGCTTAGAGGAAAACTTCCCTAGCTTAATGAATGAAAACCAGATAACCTTACAGGCGGCCGAAAGAACACTAGCTAGACTAAACCCCAAGAAGAAAACAACAAGACATATAGTTGCTAAACTATCCAATCATGAGGAAAAAGAGAAAATTATGAGAGCAGCTAGGGAAAAAGGGCAATCACATATAAAGGCAAACAGATAAGAATATGCTCGACCCTATCAATGGAAACTATGAAGAAGAGGAGAGAGTGGTGCAGCATATTCCAAAAATTGCAGGAACACCATGGAAACCCAAGAATACTCTATCCAGCCAAATTATCTATCAAAATTGATGGAGAAGTAAGAGTCTTTCCAGACAAGGAAAATCTCAGAGAATATGCCAAAAGGAACCCAGTCCTATAAAAGATCCTCACCAAACCACTGGGAGAAGAACAAGAACCGCCTAACACACACAGAACGAATCTACCCAGAGACTATCAAAGGGATAACAGCCCCCAAGATAACTCTGGCTCAGAGATGGAAGAAAGGCAAGAATGAACCACAAACAGACATTGACACAACCCATGGAAATATAAAAACCATCCAATCCAAGAGTGATAAAATGACAACACAGAGTGCACAGATAGATGTAATAACCCTAAATATTAATGGGTTGAACTCAGGCCTTAAGAGACAGAAATTAATAGACTGACTTAGAAAACATACCCCCTCAATCTGCTGCTGCCTACAGGAGACACATCTTAAGAGCACAGAAAAAAAAATATTGAGAATCAAAGGCTGGAGAAAATTATACCAAGCAAACAGCAATTCCAAAAAAGCAGGGGTAGCAATCCTAATCTCAGATAAAATTGACCTCAAAGTACAAACCATCAAAAGAGACAAAGAAGGACACTATATAATGCTTAAGGGAAGGGTACACAATGATCCAGTAAACATTTTAAATATATATTCCCCAAATGAGAGACCTGCAGAATATGTATACCAGACACTTCTTATGATGAAAAAAGAAATTACAGCCTCAACAATTATAGTGAGTGACTTCGACATACCACTCTCTGAGAAAGACAGATCACAGGGAAAGAAACTCAACAAGGAGGCGAGAGATTTAAACACTTTAATTAGACAGTTTGACTTGGTAGATATCTACAGGGTCTTTCATCCAAAGGAAATGCATTTCACATTCTTCTCAGACCCACATGGAATTATTTGAAGATAGACCACATCCTGCGACATAAGGAGAATCTACATAAATTTAAGCATATTGATATCATACAGAACTCACTCTCAGACCACTCTGCCATAAGGTTGGAAATCAACAAAAGGAAGGTAAGGAGAACTAGAGAAAATAGTTGGAGAATGAATAATTCTCTATTGTAAAACGAATGCGTGCTGGCCCAGATCAGAGAGGAAATTAAAAAATTTCTAGAAACCAATGAGAACGAAAGCACGACATACCAAAACTTATGGGACACAGCAAAGGCAGTCTTAAGAGGAAGTTTCATTGCAATACAGGCACACCTGAAAAGGAAGAGCGTCTCATAACTGATACGTTGACACAATTTACAACAACTAGAGCAGAGTCAGCAGGATAATCCTACTAATAGCAAAGGAAAAGAAATAATAAAAATCAAGGCTGAGATTCAGGATAGGAGAAACAAGAAAACAATGGAAAAAATTAACGCTGCTAAAGTTGGTTCTTTGAAAGAATTAACAAAATTGATAAACCATTGGCAGTCTTAACCAAAGAAAGGAATGAAATAAGGGATGAAAGAGGGGATATCACAACTGATCTTAATGAAATCAAAAGAACAGTCACTCAGTACTACAAAGATCTATACTCCAATGAACTCAACAACTTGGAAGACATGGACAAATTCTTGGAAAAGCAATCTCTTCCTAGATTGTCCCCAATGGACATCAAGAATCTTAACAGATCCATAACAACGGAAGAAATAGACAAGGTTACAAGGGACTACCAACAAAAAAAATCACCTGGACCAGATGGATACACAGGAGAATTCTACCAAGCATTTAGGGAAGAACTGACACCAACCCCACACAAGCTCTTCCAAAGCATAGAAAAAGATGGCAAACTCCCAAACTCCTTCTATGAAGCTAGTATAACACTGATACCCAAACCAGGCAAGGATCCCACAAGAATTGGGAACTCCAGATCAATATCCTTAATGAATATCAATGCAAAAATCCTTAATAAAATACTGGCCAATGGCATACAAAAGTATATAAAATAAATAATTCACCGTGACCAAGTGGGGTTCATACCCAGAATGCAGTCAACATACTAAAGACCATAGGTATCATTCACCATATTGACAGGAAAAAATATAAGAGTAATATGGTTATATCTATAGACGCCGAAAAAGCATTGGACAATATTCAAACCAATTCATGTTTAAGACACTCAAGAAGATAGGAATAGAAGGAAAATTCCTGAAGACAATACAAGCTTTATATGAAAAACCAACAGCCAATGTGATAGTCAATGGAGAAAAGATAAACACAATCCCACTGAAAAAGGGGACCAGACAAGGATGTCCATTGTCCCCTCTATTGTTCAATATTGTACTGGAGGTTATAGGTAACAGCATCAGACAAAGAAAAGACATAGAAGGTATATGACTGGGGAAGGAAGAGGTGAAATTATCATTATTTGCAGATGATATGATTATATATTTGGAAAACCCCCAAAGCTCTACAAAGGGATTACTGGAAACATAGAGGAGTATGGCAGAGTGGCAGGATACAAGATCAACAATCAGAAGTCAATTGGTCTGCTGTACACATCAGATGAGACCACAGAAGAGGAGATAAAAAAAAGAGGTACCCTTCACAATAGCCAAGCATAAATTGAAATATCTAGGGATACACCTGACAAAAAGAACAAAAGATCTATATGAGGAAAATTATAGAACACTATTACAAGAAACCAAGAATGATTTCAAGAAATGGAAAAATATCCCATGCTCGTGGATCAGAAGACTCAATGTAGTAAACATGACAGTCCTACACAAGGCACTATATAAGCTTAATGCAATACCAATACAAGTACTATCCTCCTTCTTCAAAGAAATGAAAAAATGATTATCAACTTCATATGGGGAGGGAAGAAGCCCAGAATTAGTAGAGAACTCCTCAAGAAGAAGGACATCAAGGGAGGGCTTGCCTTACCTGACTTTCGCACATACTACATAGCCACAGTGGTCAAAACAGCATGGTATTGGCATAATGACAGATACTCAGACCAATGGAAAAGAACTGAAAATCCAGAAATAAACACACAAGCATACAGACAACTGATCTTTGATAAGGGCCCCAAAAGTATCAAATGGGAAACAGATGCCCTTTTCAACAAGTGGTGCTGGAAAAAAAGGATATCTATACGTAGAAAAATGAAGCAAGACCCTTTCCCCACTCCATGCTCTAGAATAAATTCAAGGTGGATCACAGACCTTGAAGTAAGACCCCAAATTATTAGGGCCATCAATGAGGGAATTGGGAACAATCTGAGAACACTGGCACAAGGACTACATAGGCTAACAGAAATAGGGAAAGACACAATCACAGAGGAAGCTCAAGTAGACAAATGGGATATACTGAAGATAAAACACCTCTGCACATTGAAAGAATTCAAAAAGAGAGTAATAAGAGAGCAGACAGACTGGGAAAACATCTTTAGCAATGACAAATCAGATAAAGGCCTTATTACTAAAATCTACAATACCCTGATAGCTTCCAAAAAGAGCAAAACTAACTGCCCTCTGAGGAGGTGGGCAAAGGAATTAAAGTGGGAGAGTCAATTAATTAAGGGAAGGTAAAGAGATTGTTGGGCTGTCTGACAGTCAGCAGTCGTGGCTCAAAAGTGAGACCAGCTTGCATCGTACTATGTTTACTCTAGCCTCGTCCCTATTAGGTACTTCAACATAGGTCCCTGTGCAGAAAGGGTAAAGAGTCAGATTCAAGCAAAGTTTCGTGGTTTGCCAGGTCATAGAGGAGAAAAAAGGAGAAGAGATGAACAAAGTTTTTGATGGTGTATGTGATAAAAAGTAAAAACAAAACTAATGATGTACCTTGAGACACAAGCTAGGTAAGATGGACTATGAAGTCATGGGAAAAAGGATGAAGCTAGGAAAGGGGGACAGTTAGAGATATTATAAAGGTGATCAGGTGAATGAAGCAGTCATTCCAGTAAGTGTGGCGGTATTTTGATGTGAGAATCAGAGGAGCCCTGATGGCACAGTGGTTAAAATGCTGGGCTGCTCACCAAAAGATTAGGGGTTTGGATCCAGCAGCAGCTCCACAGGAGAGAGCGAGAGTGCGGGAGCATATGCATTGGGCTCTTCAATCAGGAACTGGAACAGAGTGCTAGAGATTTCTGATTCTGAGTCCTACCATCACATTCTCAACCACCTCATTTCGGTAGAAAGTTCTTTTTTTTTTTTTTTAAATCTCTTGAAAGAGTCGCATAAGTAAGAGATGTCATTTCTTATACAGTGGGAACAACTATTGTGTACCAGCACCTATAAAGGGGTGGGCTCCTACCTTGTTCCTACTGAAGACTCAAAAATTGCCCTTGTGACCCCTGGTCTTAAAAAACACCCATAGATCACGTCAGCTACCAATCTTTTCTTCCAAATTAATGCAAATGAACACTTTCTTGCATTTCCATTTGACTCGCTGCACGTGCTGAATTGGTGAAGTCCAATTTAATGAGATTGGCAGTGTACTGATTGTTTGCAGTTCAAAACCACCAGCCACTCCATGGGAGAAAGATAAATCTTTCTACCCCCACAAGAAAGAGTGACAGTCTCGGAAACACACGGGGGCAGTTCTGCTCTGCCTTATAGGGTCTCTGCATCAGAATCAACTGGAGGATCATGAGTTTGTTGGAGAGTTATGTTAAGGGAAGTGATTTGATAACTGGACTCACCGTTGGTCATTATGGAGTTGGCATTTCAGAAGAGAAGGGAAGGCTAGGTTTATACATACCTGATGGTAATGTCTTTCATGAAAGATGCAAAATTCAACTGGCTATTATTTCTAGCCTTCTCTAGTTCCTACCCAGCTTGGAAGAAATGAGCTCCTTCACTCTAGTACTCTAATTGAATTCCAACCTGGGTAATTACGCCATAATTAAATAAAATTTCCCCATAGTTTTAATTCAGTGACAAATACTGTGAGCCAAACTGCTATGCTTCACTCCCAGCAACGCATCCCCACGACATGTGTCAGTGATAAGTGAGCGCTTGATATTTGGAAGAGATATGTCTGAAAAAATATGCAGCTCATAAAATATTTTAGGTATCATTCATGATTACAAATGCTTTGCTCAGCATGAGATAACATTAATTTCTATTATAATCTTTCATCTAATTTTTCATATGCTTGGTGCCAAAAGAAATAAGGAAGCTAATTAGCATTTCTTGTTTTTGGAACATTTTGTGTTCAGTTACTCAGTTACTTATAATACTTGTGTTTGTTTCTAAAGCACATTTCCATTATGCCTGGGTGATGCTCGGAGGGTTGTTCTTTCTGACTCCCATTTTACAGGTGGGGAAATTAGGGTAATGCTCCCCACGGTCAGGGAGCTGGCTATTATCACAACCAGGTTTGAAATTCAAGCTTCCACTGAGGCCTGGCCCATGCTCTTTCTGTCCAGTGTTATCAAACACTGGGTCACTATCAATCACTTTAATTTTACTAATGAGAAAATAAAGAACAGTACATTTGTGACCTGTGCCACAGGCCATTAGTTTGTAATAATGAATGATTTCACTAGAAGTCAAAGGCCCACGTCCCTGGGCGTGGAGGCTGCCCTTGCATCTCGAGGTTCAGTAGCTTCTCATGTCTGTGTCTTACTGGTTAGTTCACAAAGCTCATTCTGAAGAACAGTGCACAATGGGACGCAAATTGGAGCAAAAGGATTCAAATTTCAATTGTATTCTAATGACTTTTCTTAAAGGTTGTCAATGGCTTTTAATAAAAGGTATTAAGACAACATGGAAGTACTTACAAATAGCAGCAGTAGCAGGGGTGTTACAATGATGCCCTGAAAAGAAATAAGAGAGAAGTTGATCACTTATCAGCACAGAAAGCAGGACACTTTCTTTGGCATTTAAACTCTGATGCATGGATACACTTATCCTTCTTACTTTTGCTGAATACAGTAGAGGAGACCCAATCTTGGCTCTCCCTACGATAATGCCCAGGCATCTCCATTACAATTATTTGTATATGACATCATTAAAAGTGCAATGACCCATCTTCCTTAAACTCAGCTTTGCATTTTTAAAACTTAAGCTCCCTTCCACGGTGCATGTCATATCAAAGGAGTGGAAGCTGGCAGCTGGGAAGCTTTCCCACTCCAAGACTTTCAACTCTAACTTGGATAAAGTGCCCCTTTTTGAGGGAAGACAGGTGGTTTTGTCCCAGTTGGGGTCCTCTCCTGAGCAAAGACCACGTCAGTTGTGATGAATGAGATGTCGTGACTTTGTAATGGGAACTGATCTCCCCTAGGAAATGAGCTGGGATCTCAAAACTCATTTCACTTGATTAGACTCCATGTCTCCATGGTGGAAGGCGAGTCTTTCATCTAATTCAGCCACATAGGACCACCTCAGTCCTTCTGTCTCCCCTAGGGGCAATGAGCAAAAGATTTGTTTTCGGCGGTGACAGGGAACAGTTTGAGACTGCGGCCGATGAGGCCGGGTACAAGCTTGTAGGTTTCCTGAAGGTAAATCTTTAAACTCCGTGTCTGAGTTGAGAGTTAGCGTGACAGGGCTCAGTTTTTGAGCTGCAGATGATTACTTGTCCCTTTTAGTTCTTCCTTTCTTTCTCAACACTTTTTCATGATTTAGACAAGACAAAGCATTTTGTATTTTTATTCATGATTTCTACTTGAACTTGAAAATTCCAGCGAGAGACAGACAGGCAGAGAAAGTGGCAGTGACAGAGAAAAAGAGAGACATTAACAGAGACCAAAACCAAACTGTGCCCAGGATCCAGGTTGGGACCACTTCTCTCATTTGGAAAAAGTCTATCTGGTCTTTATAATGAAGTCCTTTTACTACTAAAGGAATGAAATTCCTTGGGCTGTGACCCAAGAAGAACTGGCATAAGTCATATGAACATTGGTCTCATGACTCTTAAGAGATGATCATGTGAACATATACCATATACCACACAGATTTGCTTTCTTTGTCAATAATGGAATAAAGACTTATTTATTGTGTAACATTTTAATGTAACATTTTAATTTATATGTCAGATCTTAAGCATATGCATTAAAATGTGTAATTGTGTCTCATCACCTCCATTGGTGTGCATGAACCAGGCTCTCATTAGCACATTTAAGAGAGCTAAAATGGCAAAATAAGATTTAATGACACAGAATATGTATATCCGACTTTGGGAAGAGCTCTCAACTCTACAAGATTGTGTTGTTGACACTTGACACAATTTTGCACATTTTTATATAAAAGTGAGAATTTCTCCCTAGTGTCAGCCTAGGGTGCAGTTGTCGGCACATTCGATGCTGGAAACTCCTGACGAATTGGAAGGGAGGGTATCATGAGTCAGAATATATTTTAGAAAGTGAAGATGAGATTTGACTTAAAAGAGTCAAATGTAGCCTAGTCAGTCTGAGTTTTGTTATCTACTCCCGTACCAAAATTCAGAGAAAGGCTAATAGAAACATGCATTAATGTTAATTATAGAATAGTTATAACACTAATAACACATTTAACAAACGAGATATAATATCTGTGACAGGGCAAGAATTTTCACCCAGTCAGAAGATTGAGCATTATCACCATCTTGGGGACACACTTGACTTTTGGCAGATGCCACATGATATCATTAACTCTGACAAGAGTATCATAATTAAGTTTTTGTGAAATCATTATAATTATTATTAAAATAGTAAGAGCTGACAGAGGGAGTTCATCGATGCTACACTGGTGTTAAACAGCAAACATGGGACTCCTTGCTTTTCCTGATGCCCAGTTCTTTTCTTTTTCTCAATAATGGCATGACAATAAATGCACTGCCCTTGAGTGGATTCTGACGCATAGAACTGCCATGTAGGTTTCTGAGGCTGGAAATATTTTGGGGGGCAGAGAGCCTCATGTTTGTACATAGCACAGGTGGTAGGATCAAACTGCTGGCCTTGCAGGCAGCAGCCCACCAGGTCACCCACTGGGCCACCAGAGCTCCTGGGAAGAGCATTTTTTCATAGCCCTTCCAAGACACTTAAAATTCTACTGAGGGAAGTTGCCCCGTTTTACACACGAAGAGCCAAGTAACCTGCCCAAAGTCACACTGCAGAGAAATAGGAAACCATGGACCTGCGCCAGCTTTTTCCGACTCCAAATCCAGAACTCATCCCATTGCAACATTAGTAATTGGGTACTAGATTTAAGTGGGCGGTGAAGTTTTTTGCAGAGTTCTGCTTAGGACATCTTGTTGGTTTTAGCTGCAATGTGATCTTATCTCAAAATGAATAACCAATTCTTAGAGCCAAGCTAATTCTGGGGAATAGAGAAGTATTCTCTGTATATTTTTGCTTTTTTGACCTGAATTATTCAAGTGTGTACTCATCAACACATTATTGGGTTTTTGATTTTAACTCTTCCAAGGGCTTATATTTGTGCCAGAAATATTGTTTTGTAGTGAATAAGATGCACTTCCTTGTTCTGATTTTAAGATTCCCCCATTCTCTCAAATTCATTAGCTACCACAGAATTATTGTTTGATACCAAACCCTACTTTTCAGTTGTCTCTGAAAATGAGTCAGTCATAATACCATAAACTCTGATGAAAGCATTGTAATTAAGAATTTTTTTCTTCTTAATTAATTAGTTTTGCTTGATTTTTTTTCTTTTATTCTCCCTAACAGTTTTATTGTCACATAATTCACCTATCATTACAGTTCAGTAGTCCAACTACATCAAGAAGAGTTGTACAATCATCATCATAATCAGTGCTAGAGCATAATTAAGTTTTTTGAAGTCATTGCAACTACTATTAAAACAGTAAGTGCTAACATGTGGAGTGTTTATTTTGTGTCAGATACGAGGCTAAGGATTTCATGTACATTAAAAAATCCTTACAGTAACTCTCTGATATCACAATCAGCCAATTGCCGTCAAGTCAGTTCTGACCATTAGTGACTCTATTCAGGACTTACTGGGCTGTAAGTCTTTACAGGAGTAGGAGAGTCTCAGTTTTCTGCCGAGCAGTGACTGGTGGACTTGAACTGTCGATGTTAGCAGTCCATTTACTAAGTGAGGATTTGGCCTTAGGGTTACGTGAACTAGTAAGTAAGAGGCAATGCCAAGATTGAATCCACAACTTTCTCATTCCAGAGCTTGTACTCATCCTGGGTGTAAACAACAGCTTTGCAAATCTCCAGTTATTTTCTCCGGCTTCTACTTTAGGCGTAGAGCTGAGGGGCACTTCAGACTCAGTCGGTCTTTGTGATGGCATAACGGGAGACCTGGTGCTGTAGTGGTTACGAGGTAGACTGCTAACTGTAAGACCCAGGTGAGAAAGATGGGGCTCTTGACTCCCTTAAGAGTTACAGTCTCAGACTTCCACAGAGACAGTTCTGCCCTATCCTATAGGGTAGGCATTGTGATGGCATGAGATTGAGAAATCACTTTTTGTGAGAAATGGAGAATGTGATTCTAATACATTATTTTTAAGTGAAGATTCTGCCTATCTCAATGGTACTAAGAATAAACTGCAAATTGAAACTGTGACTGTAATAATCAATGAACAATCAGTAAGTCCAGTAAACATGTAATGTTCTCTTAAGAATAAAAGGCTCAATTTGATTTATTTTCCATACGAATATGTAATGGTTAAAAATCAAAGAGATAAAGGGATGAGCGTTCAAATCCAGCAGCACGGCTGGGCCTCCTACTCTCACCACCAGAGGGCAGTGAGGCCCACAAAACAAAACAAAACAAACAAACAAACAAACAAACAAACAAAAACAATGGGATGAGCAAGCACTCATAGAAGATGTCACCTCTTTCCATGGACATTCAAGGTCAAGCCTTGGTGTCAGCCTTCTGAACACAACACCTGAAAAAGTAAATTCACAAAGTGGCTGGTTTTCATTATCCTCTGAAAACTTTCAAAGAAAAATCCATTTACACCTCTGATGTGAATGGCTACGCAAATGTATTTCCATGATTTTACATGGCAGGACAATAAAAAGTGTCATCCGAGATGTTGGAATTTAGTCACATTAAAATCCAAACAGAGAAGCAAATGAAAACAAAACAACCAGACTGTTTGTAGGCTTCTGTCAGGGTAGGACTTGTTAAAACAGCAAGATGGAAGTGAGCTCCTAATTTGTTTGTAATAGGGAAATCCCACGAAAGGCTTCACTCTAATAACTGCCAGGTTCACACACATACTGAGTTAGCTTTATTTCTCCAGCATAGTGCAAGTTAGAAATAGTGCTTTTCTTTTTTTTAAACCCAAAGGTACTAACTCAAAGACTTGTGCAAATACATTTCAATTATCATAGAAGGAGAGGATTTCATCATTTCTCTTTTTAAATGAAAACATCCTTTGTCCTTTGGGGTAGGCAATGTGAATATAGAGGATCTATATCAGAGATCTTAGGACATACCCTGGTCCAGCTCTCTCACCCACTGGGTCTCCAACATCCTCCCCAGTGAAGTCTGTGCCTTTTGCAGAGAACTTTCTGGACAGAAAACCCTCTCCTCGGGGCAAACAAGCCCAAGGCTGAAGTTCTCCACAAAGAGAAAGCGTTTCCTTCTTCTGGTCCCAAACCACACTCATTCCTGCCCAATTATTCTGTGGAAAAAATTTAGGGTAGGTCTCATCTCTCCAGCAGTCCTGGTGATGCAGTGCTTTACATAGCTGGTTTGCACCCACCCGCAGTCCTGTAGGTGGAAGATGTTTCCAGTCTGCTATGGTAAAGATTACAATCTGGGGAACCCCTGGGGCAGTTGTACCTTATTTTGTATGGTCAGGTTACTATGGTTTGTTTCTTCACCCTTTATAACTTAAAAAAACAAAACAAAACTCATTTCCATGGAGGCGATTCCGACTCATGGGGACCCAGTAGGTCAGGGTAGAACTGTCCCTGTGGGTTTTCGAGAGTACAACTCTATAGTTGTAGATAGCCACATCGTTCTCCCCCAGAGCGGTTGGTGCTTTCTCACTCGGAGGGCTGGTGATTTTGAACTGCTGGCTTGGCAGTTAGCAGCCCATCCTGTAACCACTATAGCACCCTTTAACGATCCTTTACGGCTGCTCTTGAATACTGTACATAAACCCCCTCACTCATTGGCTATTTCCTAAGGAGAGAGCCTCAGGGGAGTAGTAGTCTAAAGCACACCAGGCTGCTCATGGAAAGACCCGTGGTTCCCACACACTAGCCACTTACCAAGGGAACGATGTATCCATCCGCTTCCATAAAGCTGTGCAGCCTTGGCAACCCCTCGGGGCAGATCTAGAGTTGCAATCTGCAGCAGCGCGTTTATAATTTGCGAGTAAGGCTAACGGGAACACTTTTGGTTTCCTCAGCAAGTCTTCTCTAGGTTTCCCCTTGCTCAGGGTGTGTGTCTTGTTTTACACATACTCTCCCCCAGATGAATTGAAGAGTCTGCAGCAATTTCTCTGAGCACTCTACCTCCTTTTGACTTGTTATTGACTACTGACTCAGGGTCAGATTCTGAAACTGCATGCTAACTTGACAGATTTGTTTCTAGTGGAGATGGAAGTCATTTCTGTCTGGGGGAGAGAATAACCCCAATGCTGAGGCTTTATTGTCCTATGGGCATTTGGCTCTTTTGTCTGTAATGGGTTGCTATTGCTGCCCGTTGCTGTTGAGTTAATTACAGCTCATGGCGCTGTCAGACAAGCACAGCAGGGACATCGTCAGAGGTTAAGCCCATGACCTTCCAGAAGCAGATTGCCAGCTATGTCTTACAAAGCTCTGGGTAGGTTCAAACTGCCAACTTTCCAGCTAGTCGGGCAGCATTAACTATTTGTCCTATCCAGGGATTAAGAATGCCATTGTGATGGGGGATGCCTGGTCTCCTTGGAAGCAACTTTCATCCTTTTCAGTCCCTCAGAATTTAATTAAATAATTGTTGGATGTGTGTTCCTTCTTCGTTCATAAGAAGATTCTGTTCTCCACTCATGTACTTCCTCAGAGCAAGAACATTTTGTTCTGTTGAATTGGCATTCCATGATGCTCACCTTCCCAACACGATCACTGAAGACAAGTGTGCACATAAGCAGATGAAAGAGAATGGTGCCCGCTATCAAAAGATGTCACATCTGGGGTCTTAAAGGTTTGAAGGTAAACAAGCAGCCATCTAACTCAGAAGCAACAAAGTCCACAAGGAAGAAGCACACCAGCTTGTGGGACCACGAGGTATCAAGTGGATCAGTTATCAGGCTTCAAGAACTAACAATCATAACATTGCGTGCTTACCTTCCTGATATGATCACTGACAACAAATGTGTGCATAAGCAAATGTGGTGAAGAAAGCTGATGGTACCCAGCTATCAAAAGACATAGCATCTTGGGTCTTAAAGGCTTGAAAGTAAACAAGTGGTCATGTAGCTCAGAAGCAACAAAGCCCACATGGAAAAAGCACACCAGCCTATATGACCACAAGGTGTCAAAGGAATCCGGTGCCAGGCATCAAAGAACTAAAAATTATATTATTATAAATGAGGGGGAGTACAGATTGGGGATCCAAAGCCCATCAATAGGTGAAGCAGCACCCCCTTGCAGAGGAGTTGCAGGGAGGAGACGAGCCAGTCAAGGTACAGTGTGGCAACAATGAGGTATGCAACTTTCCTCTAGTTCTCAAATGCTTCCTCCCACCCACTATCATCATCCCAATTCTACCTTACAAATTCAGCTAGACCAGGGGATGCACACTGGAGCTGGAAACATGGGGAATTCAGGATAGATGATCCCTTCAGGACCAGTGATGAGAGTAGTGATACCGGGAGGATGGAAAGAGGGTGGAGTGTAAGGGGGGAACCAATTGCAGGGATCTACATATGATCTCCTCTCTGGAGTATAGACAGTGGAAAAGTGGTTGAAGGGACCCACTGGACAGAGTATGATATGAAAAAGTAATAACAATTTATAAATTATTGAGAGTTCATGGGGGGGGAAGGGAAATATGGGGAGTTGGTACTAGGGGGTCAAAGTGGAGGGAGGATGTTTCGGGGGTGATGATGGCAACAGGTATGCAAATGTGGTATGCATTCAAATGTGGTATGATCGTGGTGGGAGTTGTATGAGTCCCCAATAAAATGATTTCTATAAAAACATTTTGCTCCCCATGGTAAACTGATATTTATCAAAGGTAAAATTATAAACAAGGAGTGATAAACACAAAACAGTGTCCCTACGAGCAGAGGGGAAGTAACGTGACAAGCAAAGGCTATGCCGGTAACCCTTAGGATGCCATTTAAGACGTAAAGTGGGGGTAAAAAGTATTCTTTATGCTTTATAGAGATTTTGTACATTGTTTTATATATATGAAATTGTTGGTAATAAAACTCACTGCCAAAAAGAAGGTCCTGTTCTTTAGCTTTGAAAGTTATATTTTGATAAGTCTTTTATTCTGTCCTGATACTTACATGAAGATCACTTAGAAACATTATATAAATGTCTCCTAAAAGCTACCTTGAGTCCTTGTGAGGTAATGCATGGCACTTGTAGCACAAGAAGGGGATTGAGCAGCTGCCATTGAAATAAACAGCATACAAGAGGGACTACCCTAATCAAGCGCACTGGTTGCTAATAGCAGGCTTGGTCTGTTTTGCTATCCTACCAGTGTTAAAAAGTCATCCCACAAGTAGGAAATGGGGAATGTGGTTGGTTGGCAGATGGGGGCCTCTGCCTTTACTTTTTTCTTTAAAATTGGACCTTCAAAGAATAAATGTCTTTTAAAATCTTTAGCAGCTTTGTCAAGGGAAGAGAATGTCCTAGCAGTAGGCACAGCCATCTGGTTTCTTTAAGGGTCACATTGCACAATTGTGAGGATGGACAATTGCACTGGATTATTTGAGGTGGACAAAACTAGTTGATGACACAACTAATTCTCCCCATTCAGAGCCTATGCTTGCCAAGAAGATTTTAATCCCAACTTTGTTTTCCAAGTGGCATTTTGAAAGTGAGAGCGCACGCTGAGTGGCTGTCGTCAGACTCCTTGAGCACACAGGCACTGGGTATACTACTGACAGCGAGTCTCTGGAGCATCAGAGCGGAGGTCTGGGGCCCAGCACTGCAGTGTCATCCTGTGAGGGTCTGCATAAGCATCACTTGGCCTGTGAAGATGATAGTACATTTAATTCAGCAAACGTTTATTGAGTGCAATGTATCTTAGTGACCCTACAGGACAGAAAAGAGCTGCCCCTATGGGTTTCCTAGGCTGTAAATTTTTTATGGGAAGAAAAATCCTCATCTTTGGCACACAGATTAACTGGAGGTTTCAAACTGCTGACCTTGTGATCAAGCGCCTAACAAGTAACCACTATGCCAGCAGGGTGTATACGGTTGCCGTAAGCTGTAATTGACTTGATGGCAGTGAATTTGGTTTTCGGTTAACTGCCAGTCATGATCATTCTGAGTCAAAGAAAGACATAATAGTTTGTGTCTATAAAGGGCTCCCTTCATATGTTTCTAACATATATGTATTTCTCATAATAAATACCTTTACCATCTTTTCCTCAAAAGATTATGATTGCTTCAGACCAACCTTAAGGATCTGATACATAATGGAGGGGTGGGTGGGGGGGCTCAGAAAACTTGTGGAAAAATTCCTGTATCTTTAAATTTTATTCTTCCATAAACTTTTGTATCATCGTATATTTTTACAATAAGTGTCATCTTATTAGATTTGGCCTATCTTCTCTTTTAGATTTCACTCCGTTACTGATACAGTCAACACATGTTTACTCAGTGACTATAGACCAGGCCCTTGTCAATGCTGAGGGATTATGGTGAATGGGGCATATAGATTTGGTTCTCTCAAAATTAAAATAACAATAATATGAAACAGACAAATAATCACAATATGATGATGAGTATTTAGAAATGCAAATCTCAGCATGCTTTGGGGGGTGCTTATTAGGAGCAAGGGGACAATTACAGGGATATGTTAGCCAAGCAAAGGAGAGGTCAGTGAGAGGAAGCTGATGGGGAGAACACTTAGGCAGGACGAGGAGTCTGTATAAAGAGTTGGAAACAAAAGAGAATGATAACTGAATACAGAGTAGAAGTAATGGGAGATGAAGCTAGAAGCCGGACTAGCTGGTAGAGTAACATGTGTTACCAAGTTTGTTCTTCCTTTCAAAGCAAGGGGAAGCCAATTAAGGGATTGTTGCAGGCATGGGCTTTGGGGAGGGCCTTGTAGACACAGCACAATGATATCAACGTTTAGGTAAAAATCACTCTGGGTATATTTGAGAAAACAGATTAAAGGAAAGGAAGATTGAAGACAGGCAGACTAATTAAGAAGTCATGCAGAAATTCAGCCAGGAATTGATTTGGTCTAAAAGGATGAACCTTTAGAGATCTACAGAGATATAAGGGATTCAAGAAGCAGTTGAGAGGCAGGTTGGTTGGTTAAGTAAATATGAAAAAAAGGGGCAGTTTTTAGTTTTTGGAATTAACTGGTTCCTGATCAAATAGATAAATTGTTAAGCCAGTTCCCGAGACTGAGTAGAACAGGGATGCGATGTTTAATTTTAATTAATTGATTAATTTTTTTTTGGAGAAGGACAGACGCCCGTCAGTGAGAAAGATGATAAGCAGTGGGATATACATAGATAAAGCTGAGAGCCCACACAGAGCACTGACTCCTCAGCACGTTTGGTGCTTGAAGTCAGTGGACGTCAATGAGAGCATCAAGTGAGCAGATGTCCAGTGAGCAAGACACCCACATGAAGAAGAGAAGCCTACAAAGAAAATGAGAAAGGAGTAGTCAGAAAGCAGAGAAGCAAAACAGAACAGTGCCGTGGAGAACAAAGGATACGAATGTTTTCAACAAGAGCTTGTAATGAGAGGAACTTCTGGAGAGAAGTGAGCTAAGGCACAGGGTGGAGACTGAAGCTCCTAAGAGGCTGAGGCGCAAAGTGGACTCGAGGGGAGGGAAGACAAATGCAGTTTGAACAACTGTGTTTAGGTGTAGAGAAGTAATGCTTGAAGGAAATGCAAATTTTTTTTTGGGGGGGCATCACTGCCTCTGGTGGTCGTGGGTGCTACCAGTGCTGCTCCTGAGAGCCGCCGCTGGATTTGAACTGTCAAGCCTGCGGGCCACAGTCCCGTACTCAACCACTTACGCCACCAGGGCTCAGGCTGAAGGAAATGTAAATTTAAGGAAGTTATTATCATGATTATTTTGTCATTGTTTTTATGTTTTGGTTTGGATGAGAGAGTTATTTTTAAAAGATTATATCAATGTCCTAAAGGGGGATGTGGGATACCAATTTAGTATATTTATGCATCTACATAGCCCAAAAGATGGTTTTGAGAACCCAGCTAGAAGGTTGAAGCTTATTCACTGTAAAAGATGGAAAAAGGATATTGGGCCTACGGGGGAAGGTAGGCTTGTTGACCCCATGTTTGAAAGAATTTGCACTTAAGTATTCTTGTTCTTACTATTAAATATAAGTGAGGATTTATATCCTGAAAAGGGAGTGTGATGGTTCACGTTGTGTGTGCACTTGGCAGGGCCACGTTATCCTCAGTGGTTTGGAAGTGATGACAGAATCAACCTTTATGAAGAGATGGGATATGATGCAATCACTCTCCACAGGGAGATATGCGATGAGCAGCCAGTCTATTAGAAGGAATATTTGAGGAGAGTGTTACCTCCTTCCATTGGGCCCGTTTGGCTTTGTCCTGTAGAATAGCTATGAGGTGGAATCAACTCTATGACACAGAGTTTGGGTGGGCTCAGTTTAAGAAGAGCACATGAGACACACTTCACCACCAACCTGTATGCAGATCTTTCCTGCTGCACGACTCGAGTTGATTGACTCTCACCTCCTTCCAGTGCGCTCTACATGCCCAGTTCCCCAACAAACAAAGGTTGACAGATGAAATCCGCTAGTCACTTGGACCGGAGAAAGATGCAACTGTTGGCTCTCTTTGAGACTTACAGTCTCAGCACCCCTATGCAGGGCCACTGTGAGTTGGATTGATTGGATGTGGGTTGTAAGTCTTATAAAGACACACACTTATCTATGAAGATTTAGTTTGAAGGCTCTACTCCTGCTTTACAGTATACCTTTGAAGTCATTATATTTTTAAAAGAAGTTAGTGAAACAAACTTTTGCTTTTAATAAGTTGATTTTTAGTGACTTCATGCTGATTTCTAAATACCACACAATATTCCCATCACTGAATTAACCATGCTTCAAGCTTTCTCTAGATGGAGATCAAAATTCCCGATCAGTAGTGTGTACAACCCACTTCCTCCTCCTCCTTGTACTTGCCTTGACACATGTAGACCCCTAGCTGCTGGTTCCATTTCTTTGCCTTTAAGATTTGCCAAAGACCGTGAGTGCTTCAGCCACCTGGGGGTTCATTTTCTTGGGGCCCTCGGAGTCCTTTGTCTGGGCCAGAAGAGAGCCTGCTTCTCCTGGATCTGCCCTCCTTTTTTGGCCAATACTGGATCTAAGCTGGGGGGAGGGGGGGCACTCATTGCTAAAGGGGACAGATGCAAAGAAAAGGAGGGGATGTTATCGCAGCAGAATCACTCCCATAATGGGCCTTGTTTAGGGACTCGCTAGAGATAAAGGACACATCTCTAGTGAAAACGGCATCTGATCTTTTTTACTTCAGAGGCCAGAGAGGAGTCCCACATCGGCCTCAGCTGCCCCAGACTGATTCCTAGGAGGCTGCCTTCCAAGGCAGTGGCTGGGTGGGTTTGAACTGCTAACATGTTGGTGAGTGGTTGTGCCACACATGGACTCTGCCATTCACATTTTTGCTAGGTGAATGAATGAATGAATAGGTTCCACAAATGCTTCTCTCAGGGAGCTGCCTATCTGCTGACTGAGAAATACATACTTGCTAAAAAGCTTTAAAACACTTAGGTCTGACAGTCGTTGAAACGACTGTAAGCTCTTAGTCTGCATTCATACACTCAATCTGCACAGCAAACCAGTAAGGCGGGGCAAACTGCTGTTAGAAGGGTTTGACAAAATTACCAAGCAATACGTGCAAATGGGAAGCAAGGCACACAGTCTATCTAGATCCAGAATCCTGCACAGTCTCCGCCATACACATTTCTATTACAGTGGTGAAGAATTCTTTGAGTATATACACAAGTCAGAAACTTCTCGCTGAAATGGACGGTCTTAGAGTTTGCTATATCCCTTTACCCAGTGGCAACTTGAGGGTCAAGGATGAACTGTCTCTCACCCAATGGAGTTAGTGAAAACACAGTACTATCAAAGAAATGTCTCAAATACTCTCCTCAGTTATCTATTTATTTAAATACAGGACCTCCAACCATAATTACATAACCTCCTATAATAAATACATAACTTCCCGCAAACAAACAACAAGCTATCGATACTCAGCATCATGTTCTGGGTATTCATATATGCACCTGGCATGGGCATGAAGACTTACAGGACATGAAAACAGACCAGAGTAGGACTTTTTGAAAGAAATTAAATTTCAAAATGTGCTCCCATCTCCTCCCCCAAAGCAGCCATGCACTGACAACAAGGCCACTGGGGAAGATTTTAGTGAGAGCAAAAACAATTCAGTGATATAGGAGATGGGGGGAGAGTCGGAGGCTACAGCGGCTGGAGTAGGAAGGTAAGGAGCAAGTCATCTGGGGAAGGCAATTTTCACGTAGGTCTCTGCATGCCAAAATAAACTCCTAGAACAACTGTGAACCTGATTTTTTTTAAATAGACCCTCTCAAAGAAAGGTCTCATCAAGCCTTGTGTTTGCACCTTTAACATAAGCAGACACACCACCCTGCTGCGTCCATGCTGTGAGAAGAATGGGAAGGCAGAGCTCATCCACTCCTCCTGGATGTGCCCACAGGTCTGTACACAGATCTAGCTGTGATGACCAATATTAATGGTCGTAAAAATAAACAATGCCTCTTCACACCTGAGCGCCCGAGCACCCGAGTTCTCTTCACATCGCCAAGGCAAAGATGATGAAGCACTTCCACAGTTAGTCAGACTTTTGGTGATTACATTTCACTTCCCCTCCCCCCCCAAACACTATTGACTTCGATTTCAAAACAGATTTCAGCTTAGTACAATTTGAAATAAAAATATCAGTAAGTATGAGAGGAGAGGAGCAATACACACTGTGATATACCTTGAACTGAACAACTTAACAGATGGAGCCCTGATAAGGTGACCAATACAAATCCACTGCTATTTGATTTGGACTCAGCACGAGCCAGCAGAACTGGGTAGAACTGTTCCTCTGGGTTTCTGAGGCTGTACATTTTTTAAAATTTAGATTAATTGGGAGTTAATGCATATATTATTCCATAATTTAGTCACATCAAGCAGAATTGTACAATTGCTACCACAATGTTTCCACACACTCTTTTCCTTCTTGGAATCTTTGATATCATCTCCTTTTTACTCTCCCCCCAAAACCCTTATTCTACTTGCTGTCTGTATAGGTTCATTAATCCAAGGCTGGAATTTTTAAAAATTACTTTTATTGGGGGCTCTTTCATCTCTTATCACAATCCACACATTCATCCAATGAGTCAAGTGCACTTCCACATATGCTGCCATCATTTTCAAAGCATTTTTTTTCTACTTGAGTCCTTGATATCAGCGCCTCATTTTCCCTCTCCCTCTTCCACTCTCCCTCCCCCTCCTGAACCACTGATAGGTTATAGATTATTATTTTCATATCTTACATTGTTCTCTGTTGCCCTTCACCCACTTTTCAGTTGTCTGTCCCCCTGAGAGGGGGTTATGTGTTGATCCTTGTGATTGATTCTCCCTTTCTCTCCCTCTTCCCTTCTCCTTGTTGGCCCTGAGTGGAGTACCTATCCTCGAGTCCCTGTGTTGTGGACTGTGTGCATGTTTGGGTCTAATCTGATTTGTAAGGTAGAATGAGCTTATGATAGTGGAGGGGAGGAACCAATAAAGAGCTAGGAGAAAGTTGTGTGTTTCTTTGATGCTATACTGCACCTTGACTGGCTCATCTCTTCCTTGTGACCCTTCTGTGAGGGGATGTCCAATTGTCTACAGATGGGCTTTTGGTCTCTACTCCCTGCCCCACCCCCAATATACTTCACATTGGGCATGATTTTGTTCTGGGTCTTAGATGCCTGATACCTGATCCCACAGATGCCTCATAATCACACAGGCTGCTGTGTTTCTTCCATGTGGACTTTGTTGCTTCTCAGCTAGATGGCCACTTGTCTATCTTCAAGCCTTTTAGACCCCAGGTGCTATATCTTTGGATGCTGAGCACCATCAGCTTTCTTCACCACATTTGCTTATGCACCCAATTTGTCTTCAGGGATTGTATCAGGAAGGTGAGCATCACAGAATGCCGATTATTAGAACAAAGTGTTCTTGTTAGGGAGTACTTGAGTAGAGGCTCAATGTCCATCTGCAACCTTAATTCTTAACACATAGATATAAGTCTACACATCCATTCCCCTATAATTATATATAAATACATTTCCATATGTACATGCCTGTATTTAGACCTCTATAAGTGTCCGTTGCCTCCTGGCTCTTTCCTCTATTAGGCTGTAAATTTTTACTGGTGAAGACAGCCTCATCTTCCTTCCACAGCATAGCTGGTGGAGTTGAACTTTTGCCCCTGTGCTTAGCAATCCAATACCTAGACAAACTAAGCCACCAGGACTCCCCTATAAGGCAGTCTGACACAAAGGCTGACAGAACGCTCAAAGACAGACGAAAAAGCAACGATAAGGTGTGACCACATCTATCAGTTTATGGGAGTTGGCAAATGGATGCTGCCATTCTACAATCATGTGTTATTTTTAATATAAAAATTCAATAATTAATTCAAGTAAATCACCTACTAATAATCAAATTTCATCCAATGATCCAGGAAAATGCAAAGGAGCTCCAAACCAACGCACTACCATTGCGTTCATTCTGACTCCTCGGTACCCCGTCAGAGGGAGGAGAGCAGCGCTTGCAGGTTTCTGAGATTATAAAGCTTTACAGGGGTGGGAAGCCTCCTTGCTCTCCTTGGGAACAGTGGGTGGTTTTAGGCTGTCGAGTTTATTAGAAGTCCAACACTTAACTCACCACACCACTTGCTAAAAAAAGCGTTTAGATTTTTATGCTTAAAATTCCTACGGTGAATCGCTAACAACCAGTCCTCATTCCTTTTTGGTTGTAGAATTATACACAAATTCCCCACAAAAGGGTCCTGGTAGTGTCGTGGTAGCATGTTGGGTTTTTAACCACAAGGTCAGCAGTTTGAATTCAGCAGCCGCTTGGTGGGAGAGAGATGAGGCTTTCTGTTCCCTTAAAGCTGTGGCTCTCCACCTTCCTGATGCCATAACCCTTCCATACAGTTCCTCATGTTGTGATGATCCCCCAACCATAACATTATTTTAGTCGCTACTTCATAACTGTAATTTTGCTACTGCTGTGAATCGGGCAACTCCTGTGAAACTGTTGTTCAACCTCCAAAGGGGTGCAACCCACAGGTTGAGAACAGCTGCTTTAAAGGGTTACAGCCGCAGACCTCAGTGCGAGCTTCTCCTCTGCCCTATGTATTCTACAAAGAATTTCCATATATTTGGCACTTAAAGAGCCAGAGTGAAAAAGTGATTGTCTGGCAAATCCCATCAATGAATTTAACTAGAATTCATTTAAGGAAATTGAAAATCTATGTCAACATAATTTTGCTAGTTCCCCAGTAGAGGGCGACTGGTACACATTGCGAGGGTTAAAAATCTATGCAAACCACTACTCACTAAGAACCACTGTGCTTTTAAAATAAAACAATACAGCTTATACAAGTGAATAGATTTTCACTAACAAAAAATATAAAATGTCAGGGCATTTTTATAAGTAATTATAAATTTGGTATATTTAATCATGAATGATTAGCCTTGTATGATTAATATTAAGTGTGATTGTGGGAACTTTAAGAGTAGCAAGCATTTCCATCACTATGAGAATTATCAGAAGCTGAGACATAAAGGCAAGTGTTTTAAGTTCTGTAGTAATCATTCTGAAACTGTTTTCATGTCCAAGTTCCAAATAAACCTACTGTGACACATAAAATCTTCTAGAAGTAAAGGCAGGGAATCCAGGACAGATAAACTCTCAGGACCAAGACTGAAAGTCGTCATACCAGGAGGGGAAGGAGAGGGTGGGGGGAGAAAAGGGGAACCAATCATAATGATTTACCTATAACCCCCTCCCAGGGAGACAGACAAAAGAACAGTGGGTGAAGGGAGATATCAGTCAGTGCAATACATAAAAAAGTAATAATTTATAAATGATCAAGGATTCATGAGGGAGGGAGGGGGAAACAATGAGAAGCTGATTCCAAGAGCTCAAATAGAAAGAAATGTTCTGAACATGATGATGGCAACAAATGTATAAGTGTGCTTGAAACAGTAAATGGACATATGATTCATGATAAAAATTGTACGAGCCTCCAATAAAATGATTTTTTAAAAAAAGAAGTAAAGACAAAAAGAGAAGAGAGGAAATGGACCACACATTTTCAATGTTTGAAAGTATAATATAATATTTGTGTTATCATAAACTCGGTAAAAACTTTAACAATGTTCATGTCTTAAATGACATCAGATATAACAGAGTGATTGTACATGTATATTCAACAATTCCAGGATACTACGTGACAAACTAACTTTTTGGAGCTTACATGTCCCTAACAAAAAGGTCGGAGGTTTGCGTCTACCCAGAGGCACCTTAGAGGAAAGGCCCCAAGTGGACTTCTGAAGCATGGGCCACACAAAACCTGTGCAGCACAGCTCTGCTCTGAGACTCCCGAGTCTCCATCTGATAGCAGCTGCTTTTGATAAGATGAAGACCTACTTTGTTTCATACCAGTTTTTTAATTAAAAAAAAATAGATCTTGTTTTTTAATATAGAGAATTACTACAAGAAAATATAAAATGGTTCACAATGTTAATGCCCACATAATGCTTGTTGTTCTAAAATAATATATGGACCTCATTAGGAATTTTCAATGGTATACTATTAACTATTTTAAAATTTTACAATAACAAGTGACATACTCCAGCACTCTACTCTCTCCAGAAATACCCAAGAATATATTTGACTCCAAGATTATATATTGTGATTCCTTTCCATAAAAGCAAATAATATACTAGCATATACCAACCAACCCATCCATCTTTCTACCTGCCCACCCACCTAAGTCAACAAAACAAACCTGTTGCCTGGGGGAAATTCTGATCCGGAGTCACCTTGTGGGGCAGAGCAGAACCGCTCCTTTGGGGCTGGAAGGCTGTAAATCTTGGGAACTGGCTGCCACGTGTGTTTGGCCCATGGAGTGGCTGGAGGATTCTCACTATTGACTTTTTTAGTTAACAGATGAATGCTTGACCCCTGCACCATTATCTAGCCTTCTTAGTCTAATGTAACAGTCTCCTTAAGATGTCAGACTGTATACAGTTTTCTACATGGCTTTATTTTTTTTTCTCAGATTAAATTTCTTAAAACATTTTTTTTTCATAAAAGAGCATATAGGTATACTTTAAATTTTTGACTATTTATTTATTTATTTTTAATGCAGAAGTCTTTAACAATATTGCATCTCTAAATATCTTACAATTGTAGTTTGAAAAATGTTATACAATTGTCTCTCAAATGCGTAAGAGCTGCGCCATGTGGCAATCATTACAGTAGTCAAATCTTTTAAGAGTGCAAATGCCTCGACTTTAAAAAGAACTCTGGAAAAAAACGCTTATTATATAGCAGCAAATAAAAGGAAGGAGCAATTGCTTGAAGTGAAAAATGTACTACAACCCTATTAGATAAGATACCAGGTAACAATCCTCTAAAACAGCAGTTCTCAATCTGTGGGTTGGGACCCCTTTGGGGTCGCTCAACCCTTTCACAGAGGTTGCCTGATTCATAACACTAGCAAAATTGCAGTGAGGAGGTAGCAACGAAAATAATGTTATGGTTGGGAGACGGTCACCACCACATGAGGAACTGTATGAAGGGTCACAGCATTGGGAATGCTGAGAACCACTGCTTTAAAATGTGCCTCTGAAAGTGAATTATGAGTTTATAGGCGTAGTATTTCCCAATCCCCATTATTTTAAGAATTCCAACTAAGATATTCAATAACCCATGCAAGAGTTACTTATCTCATTCTCTCTCTGATACTGTCTAGAGCACACTTTTATTTCAGTTCTGTTTTTGGTATTAAAATCAGATTTTGAAAGTGACAAAAGTACTATGCAAAATAAAATATGGAGCACTAGGTGGTGCTGTGGGACCTTCCAGATGAACTCATGCTGACCAGTTCTGCATGTGATGTATTTACTGATTCTATATATTTAAATGCACACAAAATATTTTTTCTAGAAAAACCCATGTCACAAAACGTTATAAGCCACATGTTTGCAACAGCAAAGCTTTGAATGATGAAGTCTTTTCAGGAAGACATGGCCCCACACTGCCCTTTCATAATTATATATTCTAAACTTCTTTGTTAAACTATTAAAAACATCTTTATAACAAATAAATATAACAAATGTCAATTTTGAAACCCACGTCTCATCTAATCATTCTTTTCCATTTATGATGGAAGTTGTTTTGTATAAATTCAAGGATAACAAAATTTATAGTTGTTTTCCTATTATGGAAAAATCTAGTTCTGTCACGGTAGACACTGTGCTCTTCCTGGGCTCTAATTTTTCTCTTCTTTCTATGTGTGATGACTTCTTGGAGGGCTGCTAGCGCATATGCTGGCGGTGGCCAGCCTCTCTGGTAACTGCTGTAAGATTAGACAATAATAAGGTAAGCACAGACTTACAGGTGCTTGCTTACTGATCTGTAGTGAACAAATTCACATTTTTTCCACCACATCGAATGCTCCGCTTCTAAGTGCCACTGGTGCCTCTCTCACTCTCCACTTCACACATCATATTCTAATAGAACCAGTCTCTTAATGAATTTATATTTTTTATTATACCACTGTACGTTATTGAGTGCCCAGAAATCATGGTAAGCACAGTCTTACTTGTGCTTATTGACTGATCTGTAGTTAGCGGTTTCTTATTCACTTCAATGTGTATTACCAATTTGTAAAGAAGTGTGAGTGAGCCCAGGCTTCCTTTATGTATTGGGAAATCCACCCTCAGCATAAATGTATCAGTTGGGCTATGTGTAAAATAAAAAGGGCTGGAAGGGACCTATCATTCAAACTCAGATGACAAACAAAACCAACACATACACACAGGCCCCGTGTTGGCCAAAGAAGGCACATCTGTGACCTGTATGCAGTCAGCCTCATTGGTGACCTCCAACCAACAGGCCCTAACCATTTACCCACGAGAGACACATCTTCAAAGAAAACCCAAGAATTTCAATTCAAACTAAGGAGTACAACCCACTTTTCAACTGTCCTAGAATGTTTTTCATCACCTATGCAAGTCCCTCCTAAAAGGACAGGAATGGCAAATAGTCAAAATGAGAACCTGCAGTTCTCAAAACCATCAACCACACACCTTGAGCTACTGGCCCATGCAGAAGCAGGCACTAGGAGCTGGCTTTCATGGGCCTGCTCCCATCTACTCGACGGTGAGAGAAACAAATACGAGACAATGGAAATACTCGAGTATAAGTTGACCTGGATTTCAGCTGAGGCACCTAATTTTATCACAAAAACCTCCTTAAAAATGTGCTGAAAAACTCAACTTATCCATGAATATATACAGTACTTACTATTGAACAAATAAAAGTAAATGCTCAATACAAATAAAAAAAAGATTTAATTCTTTGCAGTAAGTGTTGGTGAAATGCAATGTTATAAGGATAACCAAACTCACTGCTACTGAGTTGATTCTGACTCGTGGCACCCCTATAGGGCAGGAAGAACTGTGGGTTTATGACACTGAAGCGTGTGTGTGTGTTTGTTTTTTTGGCATCATTGCCCTGGTGGGAGTTGGAAGCCCAGCTTTGCTTCTGGAGAGCTGCTGCTGGATTTGAACCACCAACCCTGTGGGCTGCAGTCCCACACACAATCACTATGCCACTGGGGCTCGGCGACACTGAAACTTTACATTAGGAGAAAGTCTCATCCTTCTTCGTCAGAGTGGCTGGTGATTTTGAATGGCTGGATCTCATCTCTCAAGCTGCCTTTTTAAATTTTATACTCAGCTCTTTGACTTCATCATTTCTTCCATTTGCTTTAGCTCAATGAGTACTGGAGCCCTAGTGATGCAGTGGCGATGCTTGGGCTACAATCTGCATGCTTAGTAGTCAGAAACCACCCAAAGTTCCAGGGATGGAGACTGGGCTTCCTACTTCCATAAACAGTTACTGTCCCAGAAACCTACAAAGGGTGGATAGGAGTCAGCAATGACTTGATGGGAGTGTGTCTGGTTTTGGGGGAGAGGGGCAGAATTATGTGGAATACCAATTTCTCTCTGGATCTAGGAGGGTTCTGCGGAAGGTAGCGCATATTTCCCTCTGGATTCTGCCCTATTTTCTAGCGATCTTGACTCAGAAACCAAACTCACATTGAGTCAATTCTGACTCATTGGGACCCTACTCAGAGTAGAAGTGCCACTGTGGATTTCTGAGGTTGTTAGTCTTTCTGTGAGCAGAAAACATACAATGGAGGGCAGCGGTCAGTGTGGTATTTGTGAGATCATGGAATCATTGGAGGAAGGCAGCTTCCTCACAATGTACAGAAACCTAGAAATATACTGAAAAAGGCTTGTCTCCTAGGAAAAGCGCCCCCAAAGGCAACATTTATACAAATTGCATTCCTCCAAAGCTCCTAACTGTACAAACACCTCCTGGTTGCACATGTCAATTTTTTCCCATTTCAAACAGTTACACAAAGGGTGTTGGTGTTGGGGTATGGGTGGGGCAGTTGCATATCAAAATATTTGTAGAAAAATTTCACTGTCTTTTAATTACATTTTCATCCCAGGAACTTTTGAAGTCACATGGCACAGGCAGGTCCCTTCCTGATGGCTGCATGCATTTGCTATAGAAAAGCAGCTGTGCCTACCTCCCCCACTCCCCACCCCCCAAAAGAGAAAGACAATGTAGGAGGGTGAAGTATATCCCTTGAACTATGAAAAGGTAAAAAAGAAAGACAGACAGACAGACAAACTGACAGACCCTGATTTGTAAATGACATGCCTTCCTCTAGAGCAATAGTCCTCATTGTGTGGTCTGGGAACCAAGGGACTCCATATGATAAAAAACCACTTTCAATAATAATACAAGATATCATTTTCCCTTTTCACTCTCATTCTCCTAGAATTATACACTGAAAATTTATGAAGACTACACAACTGTGGTATTAAAACTGACTGAATATAGAAGTAGATCTGAGACTCCAGCCATATTATGTAAAGCTAGACCTTGAGAAGGTTTGCAAAATGTAAAACAATGGCTCTTGTCTCACTGTTTGCTGTTATTGAAACTGTAGTTCAATAACAAAACTAAGTATGTTTACATGTCATGGGATTTATTGCAGTTATTCTTAATGGATTGATAAATGATGAAGTTGTCCGTTTTAATTTCAAATATGGTAAATAGAGGTAAATGCAAATTGTAGTTTTGGACAATTTGTAAGCGCCTGAAGGATCCAAAAGTTTGGGAACATTGTTCTTCAGACAAGCCACTCACATCTTATTCTGAATTACATCCATGTATCTTCTTATAAAGACTTACCTGAATCTAAAGGTCCTATGAGAATGAGATTTGGGTTAGAAGCAGCAAGAGGACTTTTTATAAAACTGGTCCACTTAACTTTAGGACAATAAGGCTCAGTGGAATAACCAGGTAAAAGAAAGAATAATTAAGCTGTCAGGAAAGATGTGAAGTGCCAAAAGTTCTGTGACTTGGAAGTTTAGCTACATCTAGGAAGGGCTTATTTTTCTCCATCTCTCTTTCTTCTTTTATTTGGGGAGATTCTAACACAGTCTCCATATGGAAATGATTTCCCATGAGACCTTAAAGACCAATATTCTAATAAGGACCTTTAATATCCTTCACAGTTTGCTCCTGCCCCTCTCCACTTCCCTCTCAGATTTCCATTTGGTTTGATGTGACAATCTGATTGGATTATATTCTTCCAGCACCCAGTTCCTTTAGGCATGAAAGAAGTCTTCTGGGCACTCTGTGACGTCAGAGATCTCTGTGGTGGCACTTGAAGAAGTAACACGTGTATGGGCCTTGCATGGATGCCTCTGTCTACTCAACTAGATTATCAGCTCTATAAGGACAAGAAACTCTTATTTCTACTCCACTTTACATTCAGTCTTCCCAGCAAAATGCCCGTGACCTAGTAGGAGCTGAACTAAATTCTGGAATGGAGGTATAAATGGCTTCTTGCTTCTGGACCAATTAATAACAAGAAGAACAGGTAAAATTGACTGAGTGCACACACCAGTCCTACTCTGTGCCTTCTGTGTCTCATAAGTTTGAAAATAAGCCTATGTGTGGGTGCAATTCTTGTCTCCATGCACAAAGAAACTAAGGTGGTACAGAGAGAGGTAAACGACGTCAAGCTTTTAGCTCACTTTGATTGGAGAGCCCAAAGAGCTACATCGTAGTTCTGTTTCAGCCTAATTTTCATCTATAACAGTAGAATTAAAAAGTATTCTCCCATCTAAATCACTGACCGATTTGCAACTTTAAGAAGCAACTGTGCAAATTAGTTTGAAATACATTCTGAAATCAAAAGGGACTAAGAAAACAACAAATAGCCCCTTTATGGCCAGCATTAGGTAATGTCTATTTCTTAGTAAGAAGAGAAGACATGCATTCTGCTTTCTGAACCACTGAGGGCCGTTCATGAAATAATGACTAACTTGAGACTCTCATCAAGATATCAACACTAAAAACAACACCACCCAAACAAAACCTGTATTGCCTTTAAGTCAGTCCCAAGTCATGACTCTGTAGGACAGACTGGAAGAGCCCTATCGAGTGTCTAAGGACAGAGCAGTGGATAAGTGGATAAGGTCATGGTTTCCACTTACCAGTCACCCACAATGCAGCAAGATGGCAGTCGTGGAGACCCCATGGGGCAGTTCTGCTTTGCCATACAGAATCGATGGGTACAGGGATCCATTGGATGACATGCTACAACAATCTTGACAGAAGCAGACAGCCACATCCTTCTTCCACACAGCTGTTGGTGGGTTCAGCCCCCTGACCTGTCCGTGAACTGTCCAATGTGTAAGCCACTATGCCACCCGAGTTCTTTCACCTAGCACTGACCCCACCACCACTGAGCTGCTTCTGATGCATCATAATCTCATACAAAGTTTCTCGGACTGTAAATCTTTACAGGACTAGATAACCTCATCATGCTTGCAAGGAAGAGGCAGTGGGTTTGAACCACTGATCTTGCAGTTCTGTTATCCAGTAGTGCCAAACTCACTGCTATTGAGCTGATTCTAACTCACAGAAACCCTATGTTGGGTTTCCAAGACTACAGATCGTTTCAAAAACAGAAAACCACTCTTTCTCCTGCTAAACAGAAAATGGAACTACCAGTTCAGTAAGATACTTAAGATTTAGGGGGGAAAAACAAACACAACTCTTTGAACTTTAAAAAGCCAAGTTTGTTTTAAAGGAAGTGACTAAGGAAACAATGAACTTAAGTTCACTCTGTAAAAATGAGTTTCATTTAAATATATTTTGACTGTTTATTTCTTAAATAACTCATGTTATATTTACATAGGTCTAAACTTTTGAAATAATAAAAGCTTCATGAGTCTTTATAAGACATAAAACAATTATAATTCAAATCTACTTTTCTCTTGTATGACAGTATTCTTAAGAGTATACTATGAGGAAAGACAAAGTGGAAGTCTAAGAAACATAAACATAAAAATAATAAAATATATATGCATACAGGTTGTTTGGGGATGATAAGTTATGAGAATTTATACCATTAGGACATTTTAGAAAACATAGCTGCCACACACAGTGCTAAAAAAGGGCTTCTAACTCTATGAATTCTCAAAAATCGACTGAACTGAAAACTAATGATAAGCAGCAACAGTGAAGATAAGGGGGATGGGGTGGTGATGGGCAAGCATCCATAATAGTCTCAGGGGAGAGAAGAAAATTCAAATTCAAACTCAGTGCCCTACTCAGAGACCTAAAGACAAGACAGTATGTGCAAGGTCCCCAACCTGCCACTGTCCAGCAGGCCCAGGACAGAGAACTGCGCCGTTGGATGTCACCACTGGCTGTCAGTCCAGTGGAAGGACCTCTGTGGCACGGGGCTTACAAGTTGGGCTGCTGGCGATTAGATAGGCAGTCAAAAATCACCAGCTGCTCCGCGGTTGTAAGGTCAGTCTTTCTCCTCCTGTAAAGGGTGGCAGTTTCAGAAACCAACAGGGGTCACTAGGAGTTGGAATCAACTTGATGGGAGGGAGATGTCCTCACTGAGATGACACAGACTACCAGAGCTGACAATGCACAGCAAGCGGGACACAAGACAAACACCGCTCTCTGGACAGAAAGCTCATGTTGGATGACCTCATGAATAGATAACCAGCCAAACCCACTAGGATTCTTATCTTCAAGTAAAAGAAAGGAACAAAAAGGACAATGGATTGAGGAATGCCTTGCAAAGTGCTATTTGGAATCTAACTCTCTTGAGCCCTGAAACTTTGCTTCTTTCTTTTATTTCCTTCTTAATAGTATTGCTAATGTGTGAACAAACATCACCACTAGTGTTGCTGAGCCGAGATGCAATTGGTGTGGAAAAAAGAGAAGTAAAGTTGGGATTTTAAGACTGTTCAAATCTCCTACTGTAGGCCAATTCTTTGTTCTCTGAAGAATATTTATGATTACAGTAAACTTACCCATTTTTTGTTATTTAACAAGGAGCTATTTTCTATTCAGAAATGGAAAATTCAAAGCCCTAAAACCCCTCACTGTATGGTAATCTATAGTGCTTGTGTACTGGTGCTGTCTGCTTGGCCCCAAGTCATCAATTATGTATAGAAATATACAGCTACAGCAGTAGCCAGTGTCATGGGCCTGTCAGGGATTTCTTCAGAGGAACAAAAACATCTGATTGTGTCTTCTTTTCAGAAAACACAGGATAGGTGAAAGAGAAAATTCTTAAGAGGAAATGAGTAATTCTCAATATATAAATGGACTCCATGTAACAAGTGAAAAAGAAAAATTTTAAGAGGAGTTGGAATGAAACCAGAAATATAGATCAGAAAAGCCTCAGAAATAGATACAAGACAGGCAGCCACTGGCTCATCCAAATCAAACACTTCAAATACAAATCCATTCCTTATGTATTTGAGGAAAAAGAGCTCATGGAGGTCACCAAGCCCCAGCCTCTCTGAACCAAATTCAGAGGAGTGGGTGCTTACAACAAGCAGTAGTCAGTTATTGGAAATAAAATGTCGTGTAATCACCAAACCTGGCTGGCTTTGAGGTGTGAGTTTTCGTTCTAAATGAATGAAGCATGTTTACAGACTGACCTGGGAGCACCAGGACCACGAAGATTAACATGGAGAAAATGCAATCTCAGATAGCTTATGGAATTTTCTCTATTATACCAAATACAACAAAAGCTTTCACTGGGATTTCAATAAATTTAGTTCTACGCAGAGCTGCAGAAATTCAGTTAGTCCGCCTTTCTCTAGTGGATAAGCTAGGGTAGCAGCTGGTGTGTTTTGTATTTAAAATGTGAAAAGAACTCTATACTCTCTCCATACCTAAATGTGCTTGAGAAAATTTGGAAAACGTGATTTACTTTATAAAATGGTTTTATGTACTTTCCTAAAAGGTAGATGACAAGCTTTTAAGCATCAAAGAATCATGCTGTCAAAAAGCTTACAGAATCTTTCTGGAGAAGAATCACAGAACATAAAAACATATCATTTAAATTTATGTAAATTTTCCTGAATCACAACATGCTTGAATGTATATCTTCATTCATCACCACTTTCCAGGTAGAATTTTTAATGCCAGTTTCTTATGAAATAATTTAGTTGGCATGTAAACATTATAGGCAGTCAAAGATATCATAATTTAATATTACTTTAAAGAGCATACAACAGGATCATTTTGTCATTACTATACAGGTTAAATGACATGCCATAGTATTCAGGTAAAAATTGAAAGCATATTTAAAAATCAATGCTATGACATTAGGGGATTCTGAAACAGATGTGAATCAAATCAATTTCTTCATTTCTGAGATTTAAAATAGTCATAATTTATCACTCATTCACAGAAATTATAATTAAGTAAAACAGATCCCTACAAACGTTTAAGTATTTATTTTCTCAGTGCTTATTTGTTAACAAATGATTTTTGCCAGTTTGAATGTGAGAAAATTCAATGTATTTTAATACATTATCATTAGATCCAGGACATATCAAATTAACCACATATTACCAATAATCTGTTTAGAAAGATCAGGCTACAATTCCCCAATAAATACAGTTAACTTTACTGGCCTTCTTATCTTGATTTACATACAGTATTAACTGAACCATTTCCAAAATCAGTGTGATACTGTGTTCTGATCATTTAAAAATATATATATATATTTCCCTGTTATTTTTAGAACTAAGATTTCAACACACACATAAAATGTGAAGAAAGTCTTCAGATATAAAAAGTTCTTCTCTTATTTTTTCATCTAAACCCAATTTCACTTTTTCAAGTCTCACAAAAAATAGCAGCTATTATGAAGACATTCACATCAGGGGAGTGTCTACTCTCTGGACAGGCACTTTACATGAATCTTCTCCCTTGGTCTTATTGACTATTTTCCTAAGAAGGTAAAAAGCTTTTCCATGGTTACATGGCTACAAAGAGACAGGCACCAGCAGCTGACTCCCTACTTCTGGAAAAATATCCCTTTGACAGGAATTCTGCTTTCTCCTTACACCCAACAGAGTCTGGCTCATTCAATGAATCAGTTAGTTATACTTGTTGGAACACTCTGACTTGCTTGAGAAGTAAGTGCAGTACCACTGGGAAAAGTTAGAACTTCTATCATATGGGAACCTGTAAGAGAAGAAAAACGCAAACACTTTCCACTCATCCAGAGTGATAGAAAAGTGGCAAGACTGCACCCCATCAAAGGTAAAACACTTGAGGGATCTGGGAAAAAATAGCAGTCCCAAGGCCTGTTGAGTTACAGTTGTCAGAGTTTCGTTATATATGTCTTTTTTTAAAAAATGAACAATCCTAATTAAGGCCTGGGACACACCTGATCTACTTGCTAAGTTTACTACAGATACAACCAATTTTTATAGACTCAAAAGACGTTCCATTACTCAATATATACTGAGTGCTCTGGGAATACCACCCAAAGATGCAGTATTTTAAAATTTGATTTCCATAGAAATGGCAGCTGCTTGTGGAGTTTGTGTGTAGTAGTGAAAAGATGCTGGGCAGGAAGTTAAAAGTGTGTCTAATTCAGCTCTGCCACCAACCACCTAGCAATGGCGTACTCATGACCAATGGGTTGTGTGTTAGTCTACACTAGAAAAACAAATTCATGGAGGCACTCATGTAGCTAAGAGAGAGTTTTATATAAAAGGTAATTGTATATTAATAAAATATCACAACCCAGTCTAGTCCAAGGCCACAAGTCTGATATTAGTCCATATGTCTGATACCAATCTATAAAGTCCTGTTCAAACTTATGAAACACATGCAATAATGCCAAATGTAGGATAATCACACGCCAGTAGGTAGGAAGTCTTTGGATCCAGTGGTATTGTAAGCATCTCAGCGCTGGTAGCAGCCTCCTTGTGGCTTCTTAGGCTTCAGAGGTCTGGTTGCATCCATGTGGCTTGCCCTGCTATGTTAGTTCCATGTGTCTTGTCAGCTGCAATGTCTCCCAGGGAAGTTAGCCTTGTCAGTGGAGAGTCTCTGAGGGAGTGAACTGAGAGAGATAGAGTCTCCTGCCTCCAAGAAGGAATACTGGATTTCCCAGAATTCTCAGGAGAAGACCATACCCACACAGAGGTCTCATTGTCTATCTCCAAATTGACAGGCTAGACTCCACCCCTAAACTTTTAATCCTCAGATTGACATCAGATTAGGTGATTGCCACAAGTTGATTTTCCACCACTGTACATTACATGGCTGGCTTTAGGATTCAAATCTGTCTTTCTGCTCCAACCCAATGCCCATACTAGAAGCCAAGAAATCATCTGAAACTCTTCTCCTTATTTCCTGTAACTAATCACTTGTCAAGGTCATGCTCCTCTACATCTTTTTTTTTTTTAATATTTGATATTCTTCATTCTCACGGCCTCTGTGCTGTTTCTTCCTCTTAGCAGTTTTATCAACATTTATTAATGGACCATATAATTCAATGCATTGAATACAATAAAAACCATTGCGCAATCAACATGATCCACTTTAGAACATTTTCTTCATTTTTGTACTTATTATTAGCTCCTGATTTCCTTCCCCTGCCATAACCCTAAGAAACTGTTGCTATAGATTGACCTCTCCTGGATTTCATGTAAAGAAAATTATACAACTATTATCCCCAACAATAACAAAAGAAAACAGAAAAAAAACCTCAATTAAAAAAATGACAATGGACAGTGTAAGATGAAATAACAATATATAATCAAACAAGGATGCATGAGGGATCGAGAGTGGGAGAGGGAGAAAAAAAGAAATTATACCAAGGATTCAAGTAGAAAATATTTTGGAAATGATGATATCAACCTATGTACGAATATGCTAGTTACAATTGATGTAAGGAATGTTATAAAAACTATGAGTCTCCAATAAAAGGCCTTAAAATGCAGAAAATAAAAACCAGAACAAATTAAAAACAGGTCAAAAGGAGAACCAAATAAGATATTAAAACTTAACTAAATCTGCATTAATTCACTTTCTGACATACTCTGAAGGCAAGCCTACTCACATCCCTGGTCAATCCAATGCAAGAATTCAATGGAGACTTAATCCCTGTGGGGCCTTGCAAACAGATCTGGGGCTTTCACTGTCATCCAGACCTGATGCTCAGAACTTATGCTCTAATCCAATTCCCTCCTCTGATACTGAGTTTTTATTACTTACAATCCTTGTGTGTCATCTATGTGCATTGATAGCTGACACCTCACTTAGACTGAAGCTTGTTTGATGAAAAATGTTTAAGTCTCCAGAAACTATTCTTTCTGATCTGGTTTCTTCACCACACATGGATCTAGCACCTGTACCCACACCACTGTCCTTTTTCCTTAAACAAATGCAGAGCTTCCTCATTAGGCTTTCTAACTCTGGTGTAGATTTCTCTAACACTGCACATTTTCCATGTCCAGAGTAGGTAAGTATTACCCAGCACTTTACTCTGTATGATATTTCATAAGTATGATCTCACTTAATGTTGAAAATGAATCTCCAACTTGGGTACTATATTCTTCTTTCTTTCTATATGGAGTCATTGAGACTAAGAGAAGAAGAGTAGCTTTTCCAATGTCACTTAAGCTAGTACTCAAATCTCAGCAGTTTGTTTTCAGGGTACCCATACCTAATGTTTGAGATCCTCTGTGCCTTCAGTGTTTCCACTCAAACGGACTGCAAAAATATAGAATTTTGTGGACCTGTATGTTGAGCCAGTTATTTCTCTATGCTGGGGCCTCTGTGTGGGGAGCCCTGGTAGCACAATGGGTCAAGCACTGGACTAGGAACCATGGGGTCAACTATTTGAAAGTACCAGCCAGTAATGAGACGTTCTACTCAGATAGACTTATAGTCTCAACCACAGGGTAAATTCTATCCGGTTCTACAGGGCTGCTATGAATTAATGCCAACTCGATTTCTATAAGGTTTTTTGCTTATTTAGTTTTTGAGGCCTCTGTGTACACTGTTCTATCTTCCTAAAATGTGTCTTTTCCTACTCTCTATTTCCCTGGCAGTTTTTCTCAGTCACCTCACACATCAAGTATTAGCAATTCTAAGGTTCCTGTCTTTGTTGTTCTGTGCCATTAAGTTGGTTCCAACACAAGGTGATGAAAATTACCCGGTCCTGTCCATCCTCACAGCTGTAATATTTGAGCCCACTGTGTTGTAACCACAGTGTTGTAACCATCTGTGGTAGTTACATAATTTGAGACTGAAAAGTGAAGGTATGGAGTTTGGCCTGTCCATCAGGTCACAGCTTGCTGACGTCATTTGGAGCCACCAAGGAGACAAATAGCTCACTGGAGGTGGGACACACACTCCCTGTGAGACATTTCTGTTGACAAGACACAGGGAGCTACACTGATG
This sequence comes from Nesogale talazaci, assembly GCA_004026705.1. Classification (NCBI taxonomy): domain Eukaryota; kingdom Metazoa; phylum Chordata; class Mammalia; order Afrosoricida; family Tenrecidae; genus Nesogale; species Nesogale talazaci. Next base: position 54,203 of record PVJH01010389.1, read on the forward strand.
GAGCCAGAGTCCTGGTACTGGTGGAGCCACATAGAGACCCATGCCAGCACTGAGATGCTTACACTGCCACTGGATCGACAATATTTTCCACCCACTGACCTATAATCATCCTGCATTTGGCATTATTGCATGTGTTTCGTGAATCTGAAGAAAAATTTATAAATTGTTATCAGAAATGGGATAATATTGGACTTATGGACTTGATCTGGACTGGGATGGGATGTTTTCTCAATGTACAATTGCTCTTTTATATAAAACTCTTTCTTATACACCTAGGAGTGTCTATGAATTTTGTTTCCCTGGACTACCCAGACTAAACACACCAGCCCATCGATGGTCTTCTTCTTTTTCACTGATCATCTACTTTACCAACCATGAGGTCCTTTTTCAGGAATTAATCTCTCTTGATAATATATTTAAAGTATGTGAGATGACCTTTTGACATCCTGGCTTCTAAGAAGCATTCTAGCTACACTTCTTCCAAGATAGATTTCTTTGTTCTTCTGGCTGTCCATGGTACATTCAATATTTTTTTGTCAACACCATAATTCAAGTGCATCAATTCTTACATAGTCTTTCTTATTCATCATGCAACTGTCACATACATATGAGGTGACTGAAAATATAACGAGTTGAGTGAAAAGCACCTTAGTTTTCAAAGTTACATGTTTGCTCTTCAGCACTTTAGAATGGTCTTGTGCAGATTTGTCCAGTGAAATACATCTTTGGATTTCTTGATTGCTGCTTCCAGGAGCACTGATCATGGATCCACGTCAAATTAAATCCCTGAAAATGTCAATCTCTATTCCATTTATCATGATGTTGTCTGTTGGACCAGTTGGGAGGATTTTAGTTTTCTTTAAAAAAGAAAAGATGTGCTTTTATTTTCTAAATTTCTAGCAGCTCCCTGTTGATGTACTGCTGCAGCTGTGATTGAATTATCTTTAGTAAAAATTTTATTTGCATGTGATATAAATGATAATGTTTGGTAATTTCCACATTCTGCTAGTCTCTTTTCTTTGGAAGGGGCACAAATATAGATCACATTTATTGATACAGACTAGTGACTGCTTCACTTCAGTGACTGCATTGCTGTCCTGAACCATTTCAATTGGCATTCCACCAATTCCTGGAGCCCTCCCTGCCCACCTTCACCTCTACCCTTAAGTGTAGGCTTGTTCCTTCAGAATAATTGGCTCTTGATCATAGCTCTTGAAATGACCGAACCATGATCAACCAACTATTTTTGGTGCAGTGGTTCTGTAAATTCCTCTAATCTTTTGAAGATTACTGCATCCTTCAATATTGCAACAGGTGGCTTGAATTTCTTCTTTAATTCTTTCAGTTTGAGATATGTTGAGCATGTTTTCTCTTTTTCGGCTCTCCAATTCCAGGTCTCTACACATTTCATCAGAACACTCTACTTCAGTGGTTCTCAACCTTCTAATGCTGTGATCCTTTAATATAGTTCCTCATGCTGTGGTGACCCCCAACTATAAAATTATTTTTGTTGCTAATTCATAACTATATTTTGCTACTGTTATGAATTGAGCAACCCTGTGAAAGGGTCATTCAACTCCCAAAAGGGTCATGACCCAGAGGTTGAGAACTGTTGCTCTACTTTGTCTTCCTGAGTTGTCTTTTGAAATCTTTTCAGATCTTTTACTTCATTTCTTCCATTTGCTTTACATACTCTAAGATAAAGAGCAAGTTCCAGAGTCTCTTTTGACATCCATTTTGATCTTTTCTGTTTTGAAGCAGCCTTTTACCTTTTTCATGTATGGTATTATTGATGTCATCACTCAGCTCTTCAGCATTCAAAGCTTGAAATCTGTTCTTGACATGTTACTGAAATTAGGTGGGATAGACTCAAAAGATTGTATTTTGGCTCTTGTGGAATTATTTTAATTTTCTTCTTTTCCAATCTGAACTTACATATGAGCAATTGATGGTCTGTTCCACAGTTGGTCACTGGCCTGGTGTTAGCTACACTTCACCATCACCTCTTCCCACAGATGTAGTCCATTGATTCCTGTGTACTCCATTTGGAGGGAGGTCCAACCTTATAGTCACTGTTCATGTTGTTAAAAAAGGCATTTGCAATAAAGAGGCTGTTTAATCTTGCTATATTCTGTCATGTGCTATGCAGCTTTGTTTCCATCCCTAAAGTCAAATTTCCCAACTACTGTTTCTTCTTTGTTTCTAACTTTCACATTTCAATCATCAATAATAATGATTGAATCTTGATTGCGTGTCTAGTCAATTTCAGACTGAAGAAGCTGGAAGAAATCCCCGTTTATTTCTTCTCTGACTCTAGTGATTGGATCATAATTTTAAATAATATCTATATTAACTGATCTCCCTTATAGACAAACATATATTATCACACACTGCACTGTACTTCAGAAGATGAGTCTTGAAATGTTCTTTCTGATGACAAATAGGATGCTATTCCTCTTGTGTTTGTCATTTTACGCATAGTAAGCCATAGGATTATCTGATTCAAAATGGCTAATACCAGTCCATTTCAGTGCACTAAGACATCTCATTCAGATTATTTTATTTCATTTTGGATTATTTCCAATTTTCCTGAACTCATACTTTGAACATTTCATGTTTTGATTAATGGATGTTTGCAGTTATCTGTTCTCATATTGGGTCATGCCCCACCAGCAATCAAAGGTCCTGAAAACTCTACTTCCTCCAGCATCATTCAGGTCATTTTTACTCTGAGGAGACAGCTCTACTCAAGTCGTAGTGTGAGTGACTTTCAACTGGAATCTGACAATATTTCACTGCTATTCCTAAGGTTTTCCATGGTTAATCCATCAGTATTGGAAGCCTATTCTTTCTTCATAATCTGAAAGCTCTGCTGGAACCCGTTTACCATTGGTAACCCGGTTGGCTCTTTAAATAGTGGTAACAAGCTTCAAGTATCATAGCAACACACAAAACAGCTAAGTGCAACAAACAAAAGGAGGAATGCTGACTTTATATTTCTAGAAGGAATTAAATGTTTTTAGTATACATAATATATACAGCTGACTATCATAGCATCTGCTTTTATTTTAACGTGGTATTGTTGCTTTTTTTGTGTGCTGTCCAGTAGATTTTGACTCACAGCCACAGAGCAGAACTAACTACTAGGGTTTCAAAGGCTGAAATCTGTGTAGAAGCCAATTACCAGGTATTTTCCACTATGGAGTAGTTTATGGGCTTGAATTGCCAACCTTGACAAGCTTTTAAACATTGGGACACAGCTACCATTTATCATAACCCACTACTATGGAGTCAATGAGGCAGTTAATCTTTATGGAAACAAATCAACTCTTCTTTCTCCTTAGGAGCATATCTTGAGCTTCAGCTATTGGCCTTGAGGTTAACAGTCTAATGCTTACCCAACAGCACTACCAGGCATCTGAATCTTGGACACTGAATATGAAGACCTGAAACTTGGACCTGAATATGAAGAAGAATTGATGCATTTGAATTACAGTGTTGAAAAAGAGTATTGCAAGTTCCATGAAGTGCCAGAAAAAATAAATGTTTTAGAAGTACAGTAAGAATGCTGATTAGAAGCAAGAAAGGTGACACTTCTCTTAAGTACTTTGGACCTGTTATCAGGAGAGACCAGTCCCTGGAAAAGGACATCAAGCTTACTATGGTAGTTCCATAATTTCACATCAACCTGAGAAGCAAGTGTGGATAAATAAATCTAGCCTTTCAATCAGGGTATGGCTCGATGATGCTTCCTGTGGATGTAGCCTTTTCAAGAGGCGTCTGGGAACTTCTCTATTTTCCCTGAGGCAGATCACATACACATACTCTCTCTCCGCTCTATTTTCCTGTTGGCAAACCATGCAGAGCCATGCTGAGACCTGAGCGAGTCATGTGGTGGAGACCTGTGCTAGCCCTCTGCTGCTCTACCACCTCTGGATCCACCACCAGCCTGTGCTCTTCCTGTATTCTGCATCATTGCATGTGGCCGCATGAGACTGAAGAGAGATCTATGGACTAGTATTGGACTTATGGGCTTTTATCAGACTATGGACTTGATCTAGACTGGGATGGAATGGTCACTTCATATAGTATTACTCGTTGATATAAAGCTCATTTTTACACAATTAAGAGTATCTCAGAATTTGTTTCTCTAGTCAACCCAGTCAAACACACTGAAGTGTGGAGTCAGTGAAAATAATCAGGGAGAGGGACTGACACAGTGGTGGCAACAATAAGCTCAAACAGCAATCGTGAGGATGGCAGTATTTTCTTTTGTACAGAGTGTGGCTATCAGTTGGAACCAAGTGACTGCACCTAACAGCACCAATGGCATTTGTCACATCATTTTGATAATTGTTAGTCTTTTTCACTTGAGGCATATGTACTATGGTTAAAAGGCGGTTATTGTGTCCATGTAGCTTCTCTTATTCTTAGGCGTCATTAAATCAACTCCTACCCATAGCACAACAAAGGAAACACAATTGTTCCTATGCTAGAGTCCAGGGAGCAGCCATTGTGTCGAACTATCTTGTAGAGGCTTTCTCTTTTCTGCTGTCCCCTACTTTCCCTGCATCATGTCCTCTCCAGGGACTGGTCTCTCCTGACAACGTGTCCAAAGTACGTGAGACAAAGTCTTGCCATCCTTGCTGCTAAGAAATGATATGTTGTACTTTTTTCCAAGACAGATGTGTCAACTGAGCAGTCTACTGTACTTTTAATTAATATTCTTCTCCAGCGCCATAATTCAGATGCATCAATTCTCCTTGTATCCATAGCACACACAACACCATATTTTTGGAGGTGGAGTCCATAAGGACATATTGAAAATTACAACTAGAAACCAAAATAGGAAAACAACAAAACAAAACAACGAAAACTTCTATTGACTCTCTCTGTCCTTGTTCATTAGAGTGCTGTCCATCAGAACTTTCTGTGATGATGGAAATATGCTACAGTCTACACTATCCCATACAAAAGATACTTGGGAAGCACTTGAGATGTGGCTAATATAACCAAGAACTACATTTTATGTTTTATTTCACTTTTAAATCAATATTTTATTGGTGGTGAATCATATTAACATATTATATGGGATAGGCCCACAGAATATACAGTCTTCATCAATGGAGAAATATTAGATGCCATTATTATTTGAAAATTAGTTGTAATGCTTTCCCAATGATGAAATGTGGAAGTTCATATTTATAAAACTTGATTTAAAATAAAAGTGGTCAAATTTGCCCCAAGTGAAAGTTTCTGCTTCACTGTGCTGTATCAGTGGTCAAGTGTCACTGTATCTGACAATTCTATTTGTTTTTAACCTTATCACTAGCTATTTAGATTCTTCTACCTTATTAATTAGGTCTAATAAATAAAAACCCCAAGGCGGCTTCCATTAGATAAACATAACAAAACAAACAATATGATGCTCGGGTCAAGAACAAATCAGCCGCCAGTCCAAGAACTGTGGCACGTGACAAAGGCACTGAACACCGACCACAGTCAATACCTCCGTTACCTTCCGGCTCAGCACCTTGACCCGACTGCTCATCGCTGGCGACATTACACAATTTTTGCAACAGCCACAAAGCTTCTGTTCAGGCAGTCATTATACTGCACCTTACAATTAATGCTGGCAGACTCCCTCTAATCAATTATTTGTTAAAATTTCCAGCATTTCTTCACAGTCCCTCACCTCAGCACCAGAGTGGCCTAAGATTGACGTATGTGTATGTACATTTCCAAATAAAAGGTGGTCTTAAACAAGTTTTTAACGCTAAATAAGAACAAGGCTGGGGAAGAGAAATCAACCCTGTTAGTCGAAGTCAGGCTTCCGGCAGAGCTGCAGGCAGTGCACAGCATGAGAGAACCTGGCTGCAGAGAGTGCCCAGGTGTTGACAGCTGAATAAGAGTTTGAGGGCTTAATGGTGCAAACGTCCGGTCAATGGTACTGCTAGATAGGACTTTACTTAACCAGAACTGCCAAAAAAATCTCCAAATCTGTTGACAACCAATGATGTGAAATTATTTCACTCTTGGCTTTGACATTCAATTAGTGAACTACTGTTTTACATGGGCTGTAACCTTGTCTGGACTTGATTAACTGAAGAAAAGAAAGGGTTATTTTGTCCAGCCTAAAACTTTAAAGAAATAAGACCTAGTGAAAGACCAAGGCGAATACACTTGCACTCCCTCCCTTGCTGAATCAACCCACTCAGTATTAAATTGGCAGTGGGTACTATATGATTATCAAGCGTAAATTCAATTTGTGTCAAGAGCTAGAGAAAATGGAAAATTTTCTCCCAAAATATAAAGATTCAAAATTACTGAGATAAAATTAGGATCAGTAGAAAGTAAATGTTTTGAGAATGACAAGGTCAACAAATGTACAAATGTACACAATGGATGGGTGTATGAATTCTGATGAGAGTCGTATGAGCCCCCAATAAAATGATTTTTTTAAAAAAAGAAAGGACCCCTACCAGTAACTAGAGTCACATATAAATTACAGAAACTGAAGTCTATAAAATATTTCCAGTATTTTCTTATGAATCCCAGGGATTTTCCCACAAACTTTTAACAGGCCTCTCAAATGTGCTGTGTGTTCTCTCCAGGCCAGACACATTGAGAGCCTTCAGAAATGCTGGTTAGCATTATGATAGGCTGTTTTAAACCAACATAGTTAAAAATCACATTAGTTCTACGCATCTGATATCATGACAAATCGAAGAAAACAGATTGATAAGGGAAAAGAGTCACCCTTTTTAGATTATGTTTTTACTGGTAAGGTTGACAGGCAAATCCTACTGTCTCAAATGATGTTTCTATGAAAATACACCTTATGATCCATATTGTAAGGGCTCTGCAGCAGAGAGAAATGAAATTCACACTAATGGCCCGGTTACTGACAAAACATAGAATAAATAATGTTAGAGGCATTATCTTTGTTATTACAATGAATGATTTATTCCATAACAAAGCTCAGGAATCCTAATATTAACATATCTTGTAGCAATCAATCATATTCAATTTTGACTTTCAAAATCTTTGTGAAACATCAAATAATACTGCTAAGCATATAGCTTAATTGTATAGGCTGCTGATCTGGACAATAATGCCATTAGCGGGCTCCCAAATGCTGCATCAGCAGAATTGAGTTTTAAAATAATAGAGGTTGTTGGTATTCTGAGGAAAAAGAGTTAACTCACCAATCTAAATGAGATAAGGACACTAAAAATAATTTGCAAAACAATTTTTTTCATATATTTAATAAACGTGTCAGAATAAACAAAAATCAGAGAAGCTTAAAGTTAAAAAAAATCAATTAAAATAAAGTCACAGGGTATGGTAGGGAATTATATCTGGCAGTTATTTGATATAATATGGTTAATATTTCTAGTCAGTCATATTAACACAATTTTGCCACTGTAGATTTACAGCCCAAAATGCACTCTCTCAAGAGATTTGTTCCAAGAATCAGAGTAATATATTCCCTTTAGGCAGAGGGGAAGACAGACAAAAGAAAAGAGAGAGTGAGAGAAGAAAAACTAGACCACACTCTTCTGAACCTAATGAAAAAGAAACCACCCCTCAAAATTACCAGAATTAATTTGCTATACCTTTACATGTGGCCATTTTTTCCCCTTCAAAGTCATTGTGTAGAAACAATTCCAACAGTATCAACAGATAGGCTTTCATTTCTTATAGCTCTGCCTGTCTCTATCGGCGTACCCTACCATGTTATTGATTGAAAGAAGCTCCAGCAATGTGTGTCAGCTTCTATGTCTAAAGGGAGTCCCCCTGAGCAGGTCAAATAAAAATAGCTGCTCTGTGTTTCTATGTTAAATTGCTAGGCACAAAGAGAAAAATGTACAATTCTCAAGATGTAAAACAAATGCTAGCTTTTCATGTTTTGGTTTCTTTTCTTTTCGTTTATCTTCTACCCTCTGAGCTCAGAGGCGCTTTTCAAAGAAGAGAACTTGGTTTTGTGCACACCATTCTCCTTGATCTCTTCCTTTATCATCATTCTTTTCTTAGGAACCTTTCTCCGGTGTTTGCTCCAGAAAGAGAAATTGTAAGGAAAAGAAAGCCACCAATGCAAATCACAGCTAGAGTGAGAAACAGAGAAAAAATCGCATAACTGTTCTCAGAGGTTAATCTGATGTTTGTCTGATGGCTTGTGAAGGAATCTGTACACTTAGAAAAAGGAAAAGGAATGTTGGCTGTATTTGCAACTTTGTGTTAGCAGGACCACACAAATTGAAAGCAAATTTGGTATATGGGCAAAACTCTAAATTCACTCATTAAACACTTTTCTGTGCACATAATTACATTCAGAGTTCTTTTTCTGGAACTAGGTTTCAAAGATGCACACACGAGGGGGTAGCCCCCTAAAGTTACCAGGAAAAAAACTCTACCTGGGAAAGCGTTGAAAGTATGCATCTTTCCTACTAGGCGAGCATTAAACGTCTTACTTTGAGTTAGTGCACCCAGAGGCATCCCCTCAGAAGGTACTTTCTGGTCACAGTGAATGATTTTGTAAAAGAAGTTTGGTTCAGACCTCATTTTCTATGATGCTCAATTTAACTTCCCTACTATGAAAATGTCGACAAAATTTGTGCACCTGTTCTTGAAGACGGACCACAGACAGTTGAGGAGGTGGTACAGTTGAGTTTAACGGAAGATTTGAGAATGAGAAGGGTCACTGTAAAATTTATACCTCAGGTTATGACTGACCAGCAAAAAGACTGTTGACTGGAAACAGGCCGTGCTTTGAAAGAACAGATCTGATGGAAACCACATTTTCCCCCAAGGTCATTCCTGGTAAATAGACATGTTGCTATTCTATGACCCTGAAAGCAAACATCAATCAAGACAGTGGAGGAAGCCTCTGTCCTCCAGGAAAGTTCGAGTGAAAACAAAGATCAAGACGATGCTAATTTGTTTTGCTGTGAGTTTGCTGTGAGTTTGGAGTTTGGTCCATCAGGTCAGACTGTTAATCAAGCTTTCTATTTAGAAGTTTTGAAAAGCTTGTGTAACAGTGTGCAACAAAAAAAAAGCCTAATTTGTAGAAGATGTCGGGGGGGGGGGTGGGAGGGAGGGGAGTGCTGGCTTTGCCACCATGACAACATACCTGCTTACACAGGCATCTCAGTGTGCCACTTTGGGCAAAAAACAGCATGTCTCTCTTGCGTCACGTACCTTACCCACCTGACCATTTTGTGTGACTTTTTGTTTGTTTTGTTTTTGTTTTTGTTTCCATGAATGAAAAGGCACATGAAAGGACAGCAATTTGAAGATGTAAAATAGGTGAAGAAAAACAAAACAAAATGAGGGAGGTGCTGTCAGCCATCCAAACAGATGAGCTTGAAAATGTTTCCTAGAATGGAACCGCAGACTTGACAATTGTATTAAGAGTAATGGAGAGTATTCTGCAGGTGATAAAGTTGTTTTGTAAAAATAATAATAATAATAATAACTACTGTATATACGCATGTATGTCGAGTTTTTCAGCACATTTTTAATGCAGTTTTGTGGTAAAATGAGGTGCCTTGGCTGATATTCGGATCGGTTTATACTCGAGTGCATATAGTACATAGTTTGGGGAGGTGGGGCTCCAGCTTTTTGGGGGGGTTGCCCACCCCTACATGTTTCTTGCCTTCAGAGAACTCATGATTACCTTACAATGTGGCTTTTATTGTGCTATGACATGAAAAATATATCAGAGATCACTCTGACCAGAGTGACCAGTTCATTGCATAAAAAACTTTGGGAGCTTGAACTCACTGGGTTTCTCCGCATACTGCAGAACTTTGGGGGTAAAGGAGAACCGTATTTTCTGAATATTACATGTAACAACAATATCTGTTATCTACTTTGTAGGGGCGGCTGTTGCTGGTAGCTGCCGTCGAGTTGGCTCAGACTCAGAGACCCCGTGCACAATAGAAAGAACCATTGCCTGCCCGGGCCTGCACCATCTTCCCAGCTAATCCTGGGTTGGAGCCATGGGTGCAGCCTCTGCGGCCACTTTGTAGGGGCGGCTGTTGCTGGTAGCTGCCGTCGAGTTGGCTCAGACTCAGAGACCCCGTGCACAATAGAAAGAACCATTGCCTGCCCGGGCCTGCACCATCCTCCCAGCTAATCCTGGGTTGGAGCCATGGGTGCAGCCTCTGCGGCCGTCTAGCTCATTGTGGCAGTCTTCCTCTTCAAGCCTGATGTCCTTTTCCAGAGACTGGTTTCTCCGAACAACCTGTCTGAGGTATGTAAGACAAAAGGTACGCATCCTTGACATTGAGGAGCATTCTGGCTAAAACTTCTTCCTGGACAGATCCATTTGTTCTTTTGGCCGTCCATGGTACTTCCAATATTCTTCACAAGCACCATAATTCAAATGCATTAATTCTTCTTTGGTTTTCTTTATTCAATGTCCTACCTTCACAAGAAATACAGCAAAAGAAAATACCATTGCTTGGGTCAGGTACATCTTAGTCCTCAAAGTAACAATCTTGCTTTTCAACACTCCAAAGAGGGTCCTGGATAACAGATTTACTCAATGCACTGTATCATTTGATATCTTGACTTCTGTTTCCTTGAGAATTTCTTGTGGACTCAGGCAAGACAAAATCCTTGAAAACATCGATCTTTTCTCAGCTCATCATGATCTTACCTATTGATCCAGTTCTGAGAATTTCAGTGTTTTTTTTTTCAGGGAAAAGAAAAGCCATACTTAACACTGAAACCCTTAATTCTTCATTAGCAAGTGCCTAAAGTCCTTCTCATTTTCAACAAGCAAGGTTGTGACACCTGGAAAGAGTAGGTTGTTAATAAGCCTTCCTCCTACCTTGATTCCAGATTCTTCTTCATTGACCTTAACATGTGCTCCTGGGGAACTTGTGAAACCTCTGTGAGTTTCTGAAATGGAAACTCACTAAGGGAATAGAAAGGCTAATTTTTCTCCTGGGAATGACTGGTGGTTTTGAATTGCTGACCTTTCTGCTAGCAGCCCATCGTGTAAACTTTGCACTACCCTATCCCCTTCACATAGGAACAGCACCTAAATGATAGGGGTTATTGAGGATTCTATTTTACACACCAAGGAGGTTAGACAGAGCAGGGGGCTAAGCAATGATTTGCACAACAAAATGGCGGTGGTTCAAATCCGTCAGCTGCTCAGAAGAATAACGAGGCTGGCTGCTCCCAAAATGATTGACAGCCTCGGAAACTTTGCGGGGACTCTTCTATATTGAGTCCTTCAGGGTTGCTCTGAGTCAGAATTAACTCGATCGAGTGTGTTTTCCTTTTCATTTTACTTACATATCCACTTAATATGGTACCTCACACACACTAAATGTTCTTGCTATTATAGTAGGCCTGGGTGGCATAATGGTAATGAGTTGGACTGCTAACTACAAGGTTGACAGTTCAAAACCACCAGCCACTCCAAGCAAGAAAGATAGGCTCTCTACTTCAGTAAAAAGCCATCGTTTCAGAAACCAACAAGGGCGGTTCTACCAAGTCCAAAGGGTTGCTATGGGAAGTAAAGCATTGAGTCGGCTTTGACATCATGGCCTTGAGGTGTTTTTGTTTGATGATGATGATGATGATGATTAGAACTCTTATTCATTAGGGAAGTCTAGACAGGTGAAGAAGGTTCAGAACCCCAAAACAAAATCCACTGCTGCCAAGTTGATGTCCACTGAGAGTGACCTCATAGGAGAGAAGAGAACTTCCCTGTCATTACTGCCTAAACTTACTCACTGTGTCGAGTTGATTCTAACCCATAATGATGTGATGGGGCAGGAAAGAACGGCCTCCATGAGTGTCCAAGACTGGAAGTCTCGTCAGTTACTGCCCAAGACACCTCATCAAGTATAAGGACAAATGGGAGGAGTGTGACATTTCTGGAGGTGACATTTCTCATTCTGCCATTTAACTCCTGAGCATCATAGTATTGTGAATAATAAGCAGTATTACTTTTGATTTGAATGTAATATTTTACTTCAATGGCGTGTGTTACTTCTATATCATGCAACACTATATCTCTTCTCATTACTAAATATATTCTGGCCCAGTGGTTCACAAACTTGGCTGGACATCAGAAATTTCTGGAGATCTCTTAAGAAATAAGGATTCTTGGGCCTTCACCTTTAGCTTTGTAATGAAAAAGTCTAAAGTAAAGCTGAAAACCAGATGATTCTGGGAACCTGTGGAGACTTTTGTTCCAGTCTACTCACTAGTCTGTCTGTCTGTCAACCTTTTGGATGCCTTTAAAGAAAGCAGTAATTAAAGGGTCAACACTGGTTAAAATTAAGGAACTTCTTTCTTAGTTACTGAAATGTTTGCAAGAATGATGGTTGAAGGAAGAAGCAGAGGTCTGTGGGTATTATTAAGTAAGTAAAAGGAAAGTAAATTGAATCAGAAATATTTAAAGATTGCTGAAAATGGCAAAATTCCATCCCATTAGTATCAATGAAAAGAACCCCTGTAGAGCATGGGTTGATACGGAGCTGCTACCCAAAAGAGTGGGTGCTGAAGTCACCAGCTACTTAGTAGGAGGAAAGTCGGCAGCTTAAGAAACCCTCAGCAGTAGTTCTACCATGCACTCAATGGCCACCACGAGTCAAAAGTGGCTTGATGGCATTAAACAACATTAATTATAAATAAGTGTACTATTTGTATGACACCACTTAACAGAACTGACTTATGTGTATTAAAAAAAACATAGGCACCCCCCCAAAAAAAACCCAAACTAAATTCACAGCCATTGAGTTGACTCCCACTCACTCTGACCATTCAGGACAGAGTATAAGTGCTTCAAAGGGCTTCAGACAGTATAAATCGATACAGGAGCAAACAGCCTCATCTTTCTCCCAAGGAATGGCTGGTGGATTTGAATGGCTGACCCCATGGCTAATTTCACTTCCTCATTACACCACCAAGTGTCTTCCAAAGATGGGCGAAGGTGATGTTCAAATAAAAAATTCTTTTTGGTGATAAACATTGTTTTCTCTATTCTTAGGTCACTTACACAATGGTTGGTGGAACAAAGGAAGGACTATGTGCTCTGAGGAAAAAAAGACTGGATTTGGAAGGAATATTTTAAGAGGAAAGCAGGAGCTCGTAGTCAGAACAAAGTGTGTAAGTCCATTCTGACTCATGGCAGTCCTATAGAGCAGAGTAGAACTGACTAACTCTCAATGGGAGAGATGGCCTTATCTGTCTCCCTCAGAGCAGCTGGTGGTTTCAAACTGCTGACCTTAGGGTTCGCAGCCCAATACACAACTCTCTATGCCACCAGGACTCTCTCTGTCAAAAATCCTCTTTGACAGAGATATAAATCCTCTTCTGGCCAAATTATCAGGGATACTATTTCCCCAACTGTAAATAAAATTTTAATTACATTTGTGCTCAAACAATCATTCCTTCACTCTCTCTCTCTCTCTCTCTCTCTCTCTCTCTCTCCCTTCCCTTTCTTTCCTTGTTTCAGAAAATCAGGTTTTCCAGGGCTGAGCCCCGGTGGTTTAAGTGGTTGAGTGCAGGACTGCGGCCCGCAGGCTTGGTGGTTCAAATCCAGCAGCGGCTCTCAGGAGCAGCACTGGGTAGCTCCCACGACCACCAGAGGGCAGTGATGCAAAATGAAAAAAAAGAAGAAAAGAAAATCAGGTTTTCAGAAAACCTGCAAGAACGATGATTATATTCTGTTCTTTAGAGAAAGAAGCAGAATTCACAATTCAGCCATAATTTCGTTCCTAATCCACAAAAACAGCAACTAATAGAGATAACCAACCTCTCTTTTGAGACATTATGAAGACAACCCCTCGTGCATATGCAGAGAAGAGTGACACCACATTGTAACGCCTACATGAGAGACCACGTGGAAGATGAAAGGTGTTTGATTAATTTCATTCATGACATGTCTGTTTTCTGGTCTAAAGATGGCGAAGAGATAAATAGTAAAATACACGTGATTTGGGCAACTCTGGAGAATACAAATTAACACAGAGACAACGCCAAACGAAATAAGCCTAAAGCCATTTAACAAAACCGTGCTTGTTGATTGATTTATGTTTGGTTTTACAGTGTGCTTGCGGACAGAGTCCACTGTATCTGCCTCCTGCACTTCCCAACTTAGCCTCGCCCCAGGACGGAAAGCCCAATGGGAAGGCTGATGATAGAAGATCTGATCATCTGCAAAGCAGATAATCTGCCTCTTGCAATTGAGTATTAGAACAGGCCAGTTGGCCACCTGAGCCCCCATAATGTACCTTTTCCGAGCCCACAAACAGAGCCTTTAAGGCTATTGACTGAAGCCCAGAGGCATCACAAGGCTCCCAATTAAAAGGCTTTGACACAACTTCTGACCTCAATGTCCGCTTCCTGTGGAGAGTGTCTGAGCTGGCCTAACAGAATTGCAGACTTAGGAGTGCTGGCCAAATGACTTTTATTCTACCCTGAGCTGACACAACAATTAGGGTTCTATTTGTTCAAATATATGCTGGTCCAACAGCTCAAAATCGTTCGTATTAATCTGTGCTACTCAGGGAGAGGTGTTCACTGTTTTCAACAATTACTTATCTCATAGTCCCACTAAAGGTAATCATCTTTATTTTCACATAGTAAAAGTAGTTGCAGGTTCACCTTAATTGATGAATACAACATTCTTGACTGATGCAGTGTTCAAAAGCATCACTATAAACAGGTCTTTGAGAAACAAGACCTTTGATAAGAAAATTAATTAGTATTACCTTAGTAATGTAATTGCTGTTGCTGACAGAATCAAGGTACGTTCAAAACTTAGAGAGTTAGTGTAAAATGAAAACAAAAACAAAACCCACTTTATCTTATTTAATTGCCTGAGAAAATCAGACAATTTGGAAAGATGCTTCTGCAAACAGAGACTAAACTTCAACACCAACAGATTCTCAGCTGAGAGGGGAAAAAATATAGTGAAGAATGCTGTTAGGCGCAATTAAGCACTTTATTCTAAATCAATGCATTCCACCCTAATTTTCTACCCTCTCCAAAGAGCAGTAGAAGATAGCCATAAGACACGGTGATCTCTCAGTGAGTGTTTCTTTTTTTGTTTGTTTGGTTTTTTGGGGGGCATCATTGCCCTCTGGTGGTGGGAGTAGGAGGTCCAGTCTTGCTCCTGGAGAGCTGCTGCTGGATTTGAACCTTTAACCCAGTGGGCCACAATCCCGCGCACAACCACTACACCACCCGGGCTCAGCCCCACGGTAAGTGTTTCTAAGCCATTCTACAATTGGGTATTAAATCTGATCTATTCCCACTAGATGAGGAATGTGAAATTTCTAATAGCTTGATTAACGCAGTTCAGAGTTCACTCAGGGACTCATACCACAGTAATATCTACCTGCCATACATCTCTGTATGTTGAGCTTATAGGTGTGTATGTGTTTGTGCATTGAATAAATATCATTGTTCAAGCAGAACTGTACGTCCACTGAAAACAACGTTTCCAATGGACAAGTTCCACACACAAAAACATAGCAAGGAGTACTACTGGTTAAATGCAATGTCTTCCATAATCAGGTATTCTCCATTAGACAGAATTTCTCTGGACCAATTGTTAGCCCTATAAAAGCAGAGAAAAAGAAACACAACAATAGGGAGGGGAAAAGGATCTTTTAAAACATATTGGAACAGAAAAGGCATATAGAATCCCTGAGTTCTCTCTGCATTCACTAATCAAGTAATAAGGTGGTTAGGATCATGTCAACTGCACTTGCCCATGGATGTTTATGAAATTGCTCAGGCATTGAGAGTACTACATTTGGCTTATTTGTTCTGTGATTATATTTCAAACAAAAGACATCCTGCAAACATTTCCTTTTAGTGTTGAAAGTAGTTCCATTTATCATATGCATTTAGTTTAAATTCAGCAAGTATTATTTTACTACCTACTATGTAAGTGCCGTTATAGGACACGTCACAATGCAGATATGGAAACCTATTGAGTCTGTCTGAAACTAGCCCATGTGATTCTCATTCTCATATAGCTGCACAGAGAGGGAGATGAACTGGTACCTTTACACTGTTACAGGGGTTTTAGAGTTAAAAAGAGACTCATATGATAAGGTGACCAGACGTCCCGCTTTTTTAACAATTTGTCCCGCATCCCGTGGTGTTTTAAAATTAAATAATTATATTAAAATACTATTTTTGTGTTCTATCAACATTTTTGTTGCTTCATATAGACCAAATTTTTAATCAAAACCCCCCCCTCCCCCCAGTCAATGGTGTACCACTTAAAATCTGGTCACTTCACCGTATCATCAAATCTAAGGGGACATTTGTTATGTCTTAAATGTGACAGAGCCACAGCTGTATGAGGGAGACCATTCACTCCAGGCCAGACAGGCATCCAAGGGTTCACAGCCACGTCGATGCTTCAAGAAGGCAAAGGAAAGTGCCACAAATTCATAGCTGGTGGCAGATCAATACATCATAGTTTCACAAGTGGAAATAGGAGCAAGACTGGGACCTCTACATTATGCTAGACAGGAGGGCTTACAAGATTGTCCAGAGTCTTCTGAATAACACACTCAGGGCCCAACTGATGGGGCATGACTAATGACTATTTGACCCTGAGTGTGGTCCTGGAGAGACAGATAAGGCTGTCTACCTCACAGAAGAGTTAAAATCTCAAATCCACAGGGAGGCCCAGTTCTGTCCTGTCCCACAGGGTTGCTCTGAATGGAAATTGACTTATTGGCAGGAAGCTTGGTTTTGGTTGGAGTATGGTCCCCAGTAAATTTCCTCAAAGACATAACCAGGCTACCACCACCACCACCCCCCCACAAAGACTGCCTGTCCCTGGGCAACCCAGCGAAGGAGCGGTGATAATCCACTTTCAAATGCACCCTCTCTGAGGACAAGACATCTTTTATCTTTGGTTAATGATTAGACGGAATTCACATGAGGACTCTGTAAAAATGGATTTGGGGCTTTCACTGTGATCCAAGGTCTTCTGCAAATGGAGTGCTCAGAAGTTAAACTCTAACATATAAGATTCCCATGTGTCCCCTTCCCCACCTTACTTTTTTCTTCTCACCATTTCTAAGATTATCCAGGGAATAGTTAGACTCTCAAAAATATGCAATGAACTAGAACAATGCTTTTCTTAATTCCTAACATTATTTTAAAATCAGATAATTTAGAGTAAAACAATAGAAATTCAAGCACTTACTGAATTTTAAACAGTTTCAAAATCCCGAACAAGAGAGCCAAGGCTGGCTACCACTTTGCACAATTTTCAGTTTATGTAGATCATTCATTTCACTGAAGTTTCTTGGCAGGAGTGAATTAAATTAAAGTTGTGGCAGAGTACAAATGCTCCTTTCAGAAAATAAATCTAAAGTCCTGGTCCAGGGCCTTAGAAGGTATCTAAGGACCCGAGGGGCCCCCAGCTTGGGCTCCAGTAGCTTCTGGGTAAATCTCCCTCTAGTTAGCAGCCATCAGTAACACATTATCATTAGTGATATGATGTAAAACAGAGCAACAAGTGTCTAAAACTTAAGTTGGGACGGAAACATATTTCTCTGAAATTTCATTAAAGGAATTGTGTGGACTTTTGTGAAATGAGGCTGCTCAGGAACCTACTTGAACATTGCCATGCAGTGCTTCAGGAGGAAGCTCAAGGTTAATCACTCATTTCCCCTTTCAATCTGTCTCAATTACTGCTAGGGGATGCGTCAATTAGTCATTCTCATTGTCTCCAGGGATGGGGAGAGACTGCAGATAATTCGTCCCAAACAGACTTCCCTATTGGAATCCCTCCCCCAACCAAAGAAAAACCTTGACTGGAGCCAAGTAAGATTGGCTATCATCTACCCTGTACCCGGTCAGTGGCACTCTTTAATCAGACAAAGAGAAGCCTGCAGTGTGCAGGGATGTAAGCAAGACCTCCTTCCCCCTGCCCCCAAAGGAACAAGTTCTCTTTCTACCCTACACTCAGCCAAGACAGCCCCAGGCAAATTGCTGTTCAAACTGCTCGTAGAGGGTCCTTTCCAGAAGCTAGCCCCTGAGACACACAGGCATGCTATCAATCACCCAGACAGCAGTTCTACCTTTCTCTATGCCTGCTCTCTGCTTGCCACAAGAAGACTGGGTTTGTCTTAAAGTTTAAAATCTGCAAAAAGAGGTCTTTCAATGAATCTTTAAGCAGCATTTATGATAGCTATAGTTTCCAGAAGACGAGATACAACATGACCGCAGTGCTAAGCCTCGAAAGAAGAACAACCCGCTGCAAACAATAAGGCCTTCGATTTCTTTATGTTTGTGAAATAATTCTAACCCAACAAAGGACTTTGTTACAAATGTTGGGTTTTTCTCACAAAACTCAAGTTGACTGGGTTCTGTTTTCATGGTTTTGGAATATACAACTCTTGCCATGATAGCAATAGGATAAAATAATACCTATGAATGTACAACAATTTCCAGTAGAGAAACTGTTTTGGTAATTTTGTTTCTTCTCCCTTAGAAGAACTAACACTGTTCAAGGACTGTTCTGCTCTCCACTCCTTTGAGCTCTTACCACAGTCACCCCCTTCCAGGCAGCGACGGCACCGAGCACAGTACAGCGGCGAGGGTGGCGCAGCACCACAGTGCTTGCTTCTGTTGTACGAAAGGTTGCTGTGCTCTGGAACTGACTCCACGGCACTGAACAGCAACAGCACTCACATTTGCTAAAACCGGCTCTTCTCCTCACCACCCCACCCAGCAGATTCTGTCATCTGCCACTGGTTGGGGCAGGCGTGAAAGGGACTGGTGCTGTTTCCCGTTGTTGTGCATTACTGATGAGCACGACACCTAGTTGGTACTCATCATGAAGTGGACTGAGTGAAGGGAAGTCAGTCGCAGGGTGGATATTGGATCTCAAATGGTGAAATATGTATACTTTAAAAATGGTTTTGAGTTGTTTTCTTCACATTGAATGTTGTTTTCTTCTGATCTATCAATTTTAATGAAGCTACTTTATAAAAAACGTGTACAAACCCCCTCAATTAGAACACTTTGTTTGAATAACTCAGCATTTTGTGATGCTCACCTTCTTGACATTGCTGAAGACTAAATGGATGCATAAGCAAGTGCAGTGAAGAAAGCTGACGGTGCCAGGCTATGCAAAGACATAGACCCATCCCTCCCTGTGGCCCTACTGAGGGGCTCCACTTGCTACAGATGGGCTTTGGAGCTCTGCTCTCCTCATTCTTAACGATATGTTTTTGTTTGTTATGTGTGTGCTGATGCCTATTACCCAGTTCCTATGATACCCCATGACCGTGCTGGTAGTGTGCTTCTTCCATGTGGACTTGTTGCTTCACTGCTGAATGGCAGCTTGTGTAACTTCAAGCCTTTAAGACCCCAGAAGCTAAATCTTTTAATAGCCAGGCATCATCTACCTTTTTCACCACATTTGCTTATGCATCCACTTTGTGTTCAGCGATTGTGTTGGGAGACTCAAAATCTCAGACTGCCAATTTGTTAGAACGAAGTGTTCTTGTATTGAGGGAGGGTAGATATAAGCAGAGGCCCAAAGTCCATCCCCTACATCCCCTACCTCAGTGAATTAAACACACTATATTCCTCTGGTTTCTTGAGGCTTCCTGACCCCAGTGCTGCTACTCAATTCAAACTTGACCAGAACATGTACACAAGTATAAATAGATATAGGAGCTCACAACACACAGAATTCAGGAAAAGGAGTAGGAATACTGATACCAAAAGGGTAGGGGGAAGGGGGGAGAGGAAGGGTGAAAGGGGAAACTGATTGCAATGGTCAACACATAACCCTAAACCCCTCTCCTGGGGGAAGAACAACAGAAAACATGGGCGTCAGTGTGAGAGATGAAAATAATAACAACATACACTC